>MU266737.1:0-17921 GCA_021014945.1 Leucogyrophana mollusca | reverse complement strand
AAGTATGCCCTCTCGAAGCAAACGGAGACCTTAACCTAGGTTCCATTGGTCAAGTGCTAGGCACCGACCGTATATGCCGAGTGAGTAATACAATATTGACAGTTGAGTTGAGCCCACGATGATCCAGGTCATCGATCCCACAAATTACCACTTGTTCTATCAGTACGAACCCGGTCTCCTTTGTGCAGACGACTTGGAGGATCTCATGGATGATGGTTTTCTGAGAGTCACATTCGTTAACTAAAACGACACCCCATCAGTGCGATCTACGAACCCACTGTGAAATACTTACTTGATTGGCCGTTATTGTACTTATAGGGCATTATTCAGAATGCGTACCGCAACGTCTTCTCTGGGCCGCGAAAGACTTCAGCATTAAGAGCCACTGACGGCCAGAGACTTAGTCCGAGTCTGTAGGAATGGTTTAGGATATCGCAAAAAGAAAGGGAGAGATGGGAACTCACTCAAGCGGACATCATAAAACGCATTGGATCAGTGAACAAAAACGCACCCAATGTTCCACAAAGGCTGCCAGGAAAGGGACTATAGTGTACAACCAGAACGCATAAAAGGTTAGTGCATTAATGGATTCTACTTTGAAAAACGAATTTTGTTGTCGTCGTTATCGTTCTTATTGTTGAAGGCTTGGCACTCAATGACTGGCGTTGCGGCTTTACATGTACGTAGAAACGACTTTGTAGTTTACATTTTGTTTGACTACTACCTATTGTATCTATTGCTATGTCTAACTTAACGCCCAGGCTTGCTTTGGGACTTGAGGTTGAGGCTTCGAGGTCGAGGTCGATGACGAGCGAGAAAGAGTGTTTGGATGGCTGTGCCAGCGGTTTTATCGGGCGGCCAGTCGGAGCTCGAATGGCCACTGAAGCGGGCAGCCACAGGCAGCCACATCTCTGGCAAGTGGGTTTTATAACTCCGATTGGCCGCCCGTTATCATCGCCACCCGCTGCCAAACCCACTTATTCCTTTCCACCATCGTCAATGTAATAGAACAATTAATGTAAAGTAGATACAAGTAGAGATATATTATAATTTAGCCACCGACAATAACACTGAACCAGTCAGTAAGCTAGATGGAGGTGACGAACGGGACGACGAAGACAAGGACAAGGACAAGAACAAGGAGCAGTTGAAGACGATTTCATGTCACGCCTCGCCGATGCGCTCCAATAAGAAGTCGGGGACAATGAGGCAGTAATATATCTCTGCGTCTTCCCCATCCAGCGCCATCGGTAAGTCAACTTCAAGCGCCATCAGTATAATAGAACAATGTAAAGTAGATACAAGTAGAGATAAATTATAATTTAGCCACCGACAATAACAATGAATCAGCCAGTAAGCTAAATGGACGACGAAGACAAGGACAAGGACAAGAACAAGGAGCACCGGTATGTAACCCGCATTTCGTCATCCCCCTATGGCTTGTTGATCTGATTGTCCCCCAACCCCTTGCCTACGGCATCTAATCTTCAGCATTTCGGTCGTCAACACCCCTCCAGAAACAGAAGTCCTATTCGGGGCATACAATTGTCTATGACATCCTTATCAAGCTTCACCGGGAGTGTTGACAGCCCCACTCTTCATCCGTCTGAAATATTAGTGGGGAGGGGTTAGTGGGGTGGGGAGGAGGGGAGGAGGGGGACTCTACTTACGGTTCACGTCCGCAAAGCGCAGCCCGACTGTCGACTAATCGGCTTGCCGACCCAAACACCGTTCGAGAGCACATCGCCGAGCGCTCGCGCTCGTGGGGGAAGTCCTGATAGGTACGTGGAGCACGGATATCGAATGACGACTACGCCCCGACTATCAACCTTGCCGGCCCAGGACACCGTTCTCGCAACGCCCAATCTCGCGGTTGCGTGGGGGAAGTCCTGATCCTGGATGCGAGGATAAGGAAGGAGAGGGACGTCCGACGTAGACAGAGAAGGGTTGCTGACAACTCCCGGAACCTTTGCGCGGATCGCCTCGAGATAGCAGAGTGCTCAGCGTACCAGGATGGAAGGGAATGTTGAGTCGAAGGGAGTGGTTGGAATGCAAGGGGAAGCGGGACGGGAGGACGTCGTGGCAAATTTGATCCCTGGGTGTGGGTGTTGCGGGTTAGCGTATACGATGCAAGCGCAGGAGTGAGTGGAATGCAACGTACCCCAGGACGGGACGCCATACGCCTTGTGCGCCTCCTCGAGGCCATGTGCAAGGCTGGCAATGATATCGTTGGGTGAACATTTAAGGGGCACGACCTGGGGGTCGGGGATAGCGTTATTCAAGACAAGGCAAGGTCCTATACGAGTTGTGTTGTCTAGAGATGCAATGAATACGTGGTACATCAACGGCGTAGCTGCATGATAAGCTCACAAAAGCCCTTCAAGAAACCCAGTTGCGAAGTAGTCATCTGCGCCAGTGTACCCGAGCGCGTAGTCGAGCGTGTCGGCCTCTGAGTAGTTTTTTGCTGCTTGTGACCTGAGCGGTGAGGTCGACACCTTGATAGTGTGCGTTGCTCAGTATACCAACCTAAGGGACTGGAGGCAGACATACCGTGACTTTTCGCACCACCGACGCCCGCCGCTGCCCGCTCACCTTCTCCCTCCCTGATGTCCTCGACCTCACGTCCCCTCACACCCCCACCAAATCCCAATGATGCACTGCAGTCCCGTATGTCCTCGAGATAGCATCCTTTTCATTCTTTTGCTTGCGTTTACGCTGGAGGCTGGGTGCAAGAAGGAACCGCTAATGAATGGACTAAATATACGAGGTTACGTTGAAATAGCTACAGATGCCGAGCGAAGGGTGTCCAACAAGATGGATGCGAGGTCAGTCTCTGCTGGATCGGTGGTGCATGTTGACGTGACTGTTGCTGTTGAGAGACAGGTCGAGGTAGATTATCTGGCGGCAGTCGTCGCTGCCCAGTATTCCGAACAAAACTACAGACCGGCGACCAGTGACGTCTAAAGCGCCGCATCAGTTGGTGCGAACATCCTATACGTACATGATACCTCACCAGAAATCCGCGCCCATTGGTAAATTGAACATAATTGTGGTAAGGAGGAGAGGCACATGTAGAGAATCGATGAACGGGTGTCCTTGCGCACGGCTAGAGGGCTAACACTGGCACAACAGGGTGGCGAGTGGAAAGAACGCAATTCATACGTCTTGAGGTGCGAAAGAAGAGACCATATCGACAATCGTTAAGCAAATCATGTAGAACCTTCCTTATTCGGTCGACACTGCTCGAAAGCTTTCATCTCGCGTCCCTTTGACCTACATCGCACTCGATTCCTGTCTATGCTTCACGCTACCCCCTGTCGTTTATCTGTGTGCTGCGTTGGTCGTCATTGGATTACTCTAATGCGTCCTCGATGTGCTCGCGGCTGAGACTTACTGCCGACGTTTTGATTGCTTCTTCGATTCGATTATGGTACGCAATACATGCATATATCGGCAATGACTCAGGGTCTTGTGCAAATGTCGCAATTCCGTCTGACTATACATTTAAGTAGCAGGGACCTTAGCCTTACCACACACAGTGGCACGGTGAGAGAGATCATACTTCCTAGCTTCCCTACGACAAGGGTCATCTTAACCGAAACTTGAAGACGCATGAATAGACTCACTGCATGATGTTTTCTGGTAGCACAATGTCATGCCAGGGGGGCTGGGCGAAGAGTGTATCCCGGACGAATGGAGTACAAGAATTGAGCCAGGTGTCTGCGTAAAAATTCCTGGGAAGGTGAGTTGTGACGGGACGGTGGCTGTCCTGAAAGGAAGTAGTCCAGAAATGAGGCCAGGCTCCTGGAGATGCGTCGTAATCGCCGCGATATCTAAGCCTGAGATGTAGCGCATCCAATGCGTGCAGGTATGGGGTCAGAGCAGGAGCGCGCCAGGGTTTGCGGAGGATCATGTAAGTGGCTTCACCCTTGCTAGAAGGGTGGTCGGATTCGTCAGAGCTCATGCCCTCAACGCCGAGCTCACGGATGACCGGGACCACTGACTTTCGAAGCACGGCATGGGATTTAGCAACATGGAGGCGGCGATAGTACAGCTAACATCACAGTCAGGTTGGGCCCTAACGTTCGGGGGGAACCCTCTCACCATCTAACGCGAAAAAGCAACGCGCTTACACGAGAATGCACTTTGGCACTGGTAGTTTCCTCAATGGCGAAGCTCCTGATCAATGCTCCCGCCGTCATCGTATTCGTCATCCGACTTATGCACGAGCTGGTCATCAGGCTCATGGCCAAATTGATAGCTGTCGTCATCATCCTGGACAACTCTGAGTCAAAGTTCGTAGCGATAGTCGAAAACGAAGCTGAGCTCACTATGAAGTCGTGACCAGGCTTGCTCGCCTTCACAGTATCATTGTCACTGTTCGTACTCCCGGCTGCATCGACGTTGTCCTTTTGCATATTCAGTTAGATGGCACATCCACATTAAACAAAAATGACCGCACCATAATCTTGTGGCTTGCTTTCTCAACCCCAATGGTATCGTCCTCGTTTCCCACATCACTGTCCCTAATTCCCATATCGTCGTCCTCATTTCCCATATCATCGTCCTCGTTTCCCATACCATTATCCTGTGAGGCAACTTGATTATCTTCAGCCTTAAAGAATGGATTATCGTCATCGGATTCTTCTACGCTGAAGAATGAATTCTCGTCATTGGACTCTTCTACGTTGGCCGTGGCAGTCCCAGCCCCACGAGAGCGCATGTTGGAGACGATAGTCAAGGAGCCATTATCGCGGCGAAGGCTAGACTGCTGGGTGGGTGGGGGCGAGGGTAAATGCTGAATGGGTGGGGGCGAGGGCAAATTTGGGGCCTCTTCGGGCACGATTTGGCGGTCGGGCTTCGCATCGCGTTTAGCCCTCCTGATTTCTTCTGGAAAGAAGCTGACGATCAGTCCATGTATTGAGACAAATAAAGTCGAGGTATGCACGTACGTTTTGACAATTTGAATCCAGTGTAATCCTCCAACCTCTTACGCAAGCGTATAAGTGCACGGGGGGCAACAGTTCCGGAGGGTTTGGTGGGTTTGGCCCTTGGCATAACAAGTTTGTGGCGAGGTTAATCTGGAGACTTGAGTGACACGATGTAAAGGATGTGAGAGAATCTCGCTCCGTCCTCGTCTTTTAATGACATTGCGACAATTGACAAAGGACATAGGGAGTGGCACAAAGCAAGGCGTTTCCGCGACGAGATTATCATTGCACGTGACTGCGATTGTGGATTGGCTGTGAAATTCTTCCACTGGTGCATATTAAGTCGGAGAGAGGGCAAGATCGTGTTGATGCACCCCAGTTCAATACCTTCATCACCCACATCAGCGTAAGTCCATCCCTTAACCTCCATCGAGACATGGGCGATAGCGGATGTCCGAGTCCAGATGTCATATGTCGTCCAGCCAAAGAAGGCGAGAAGGCGTCTTGATGGAAGAGTGCGTGCCTCATCGCCACCGCTATCCCCGTGATCGTCTATCTCGGGCTGCTCCAGTCCGTCTATCAACACGCCAACGTCCACGTATTACTTGACCCTCTTGTTTAGGAGAAAATAGCTGGCACTGGACTTGACGCTCCGTGTTCCACCCCATTTCACCGTCATCGAAGAAGATAATCGCTGGAATGGTCAAATGAAAGCAGCATCTCCGACCTACGCCAACTTTCGCCCACAATGGCTGTATCGCCCTCACCCCCTGCCTTGCCCCCTCCCCTGCCTCCACCGCACCCCGGCCCTCTTAAAGGCGTCGTGGGGAAGCATGCCATTGTATCGCCGGCCTTGGGTGTCGATAGTGGTAAGTGACTGTTTCGCTCGGGTGCTAGGTTAGGGAGGGAGGGAGTGTGTATGGTGACGGAATGGAGAGAGCGTGTGGTGATTGCGTGTGGTGATCAATAACGGGCATTAACGAACACGCAGGCGTCCTGTCGTACCTCGATGAACTACCGCATACACATATAGGGCTTTTTTGTGACTACTATTAGATGCTACAGTGCTTAATCTATCACAAAAATCGACTTTGACGCCAACAAGGACTTTTAGCTATAAACACGAATCTCTATATCAGAGTGCACTACAGCCTGACCCGAGAGAAATACGGGCAGTTGATATGGGGTAAATCACACACATCAAATACTTCACAGCTCTTCCACTCTTCTTAATATGGGGGCGTTGTCCCCAAAAATGGCCAACATCATGCCGACGCGGAAAAGCCCCAACCCCCATTTCCAAAGGCATGTCACTGAGTCCCAAGCAAGGGTCAAGAACGAGACACATAGGTGGAAAGCGAACACGATCTATGCCGGCTCAGCACGTTGCGCAAAGTCATTATGCATATACAGTGACTCACGATCATGACCAAGTGAGCACCAAGTGCCGCCCAAGGGAAGTGCATCCAAGCCGCCTGCGCTGCTAGCCCCGCGATGGCAAGGATAGATAATAAAGTGCACACAGCATATGCTAGGCACCAGTAATCTTGTCCATCCAACATGAATCGGTGTGTCTGAGGACGGTATTAGTGATCGTTCGTGCAGTAAAGTAGATCTCACAGTGATTCTGCACCAGAGTCAAACTACAGAGTTGGTTCCAGTGGCAACATCTACAGGAGATTCAAATCAGACATACGATGAAACAACTTCTGGTATACCTATTTTCGCTCGCCATATCTTGATGTATGTTTCCTGCCCCTTCCGAGCAGAACCGGCTGCGATATAGCTGAATTTCCCTTGATGACACTAACGCCGCAAATCAGCTGCTGTTTACCACTCGATAGAGAGGGGACTCACGGACAAAGATTGGATAACGTCGTCTATGGTGAGCGTGTCAAAGAACATCTACTTTAGAGCACCGGCAAACACACCGTCATGAGGGAGAATCTGAAAGAGATCACCGGATTGTGTTTCCCACACGCGCACGTTGCCGGCCTTGCTTCCGCTAACAATGGTGGTGCCTTCATTAAGAAAGACGGCGGACAGAATGATACCGCCTTTGTTGGACCCAGGCTACGGTTTGAACACTCGCGATGGCTCAGTGCTACCCAGGAGGTACATATATAGCTCGCCTTGGATGGTTTGAATGGCCAGCGCTTTGACGTCTATACAAAGTGATGAACTACCACTGGTGTTCGAAGAGCCTGTTAAGTGATGTGCTTTCTCTCATGTGCGAGGGAGTCGACCTTACATCTGAGGGGATTCCCCAGGGGGGACAATTTTCCACAGCTTGGATCGGTTCTGGACATCCCAAGCTCTTTGATCATCTTGTCATGGAAAGCTGGGATTGCAGTGAAAAATGACTCACACGACACCATGGTTGAGATAGGCAACAATAAGGTATTTGGCGTCCTCGTAAAAGTGTCACCCTCAAACACGGACGCAACGATCTTCCAAGTCCTCTTCCAAGACGCTTTCAGGCTTGGGAATCAGGGCCACTCCCTTGAGAACGCCAGCTATATAAGTGTCCCATTTTAAATGATAACCAGTGGCTGATGCAAACGGGTTGACTGACCACCATCTCTCTCGCGCGCCACGTGAACTTGATGGCCGATGGCGATGGCAAGAAATCGAGCTTTGGTGTCGTAGTGGAGACAGTGAATGGCGCCCTTGACTCCCAGGTTGATATCCTTGAGGGAAAAATCTCTCTGTGCTCCATTGGATTGGACTCTGTATTCGGATTGAATGAATGAATGAATGAATGAACTCACCGCAGAGAAATCTTTCATACGACAAAGAGCACCGTTGTCACACCCACTGATGACGGTGTCTTTGATGACCGGATGCCATATCACCGTACGGACGGCACTTTCGAAAGTAAACCGATATAGCGGAAAACCATTGTGGATATTCCAGATTATGAGACACAAGTCGTCCGCGCCACCCGCAAGGTACCTTCCACAAGGTGAAAAGGCGACGCTATTTATACTCTTGCTGTGGCCTTCCCCGCATAAAGTTTTATAGAGCACATAAGCAGACATGGGGACTGGCAAGGGGCGGGTTACGATCAGGAATTTGGCCGATGGGTAGGTGGGGGATTTGGAAACGATGCCTGGGTTGTAAATTTATTGCCAGATGGTTCGGCTAATATTTCTTTATCTCTATAAAGAAGGAAATTTGCTTCCGGCCCCTCAAGGCATTTATGTTTTACACTAACATACAAATGCCCCAGTACGTGGCAGACTTTCTTCGTCATAGCAATTCGTGAATGGCGAACGGTAGCTTCGCAAGGAAAGTCAGGTGTGATTTGATCGTGGCGAAGGTGGTGTAGTCAACGAGCTCGGCGCGCTGATTTGTTCCTGGGGCACCGGGATCGATTGAGTCGTCAATAGGTATGGCCCACTGGTCAACATCCTCACCACCCAGGCCAATCGCGATCCCCATTCCAGTGGCATAATCCTTGCCATTATCGAGACACGCCCCGTCCGTGAAGACGAGACTGAATTTACAGCATGTTGACCCACATACGCCTGAATCCCCGCGATTGAGACTCGAAGGCTAAAGGTGCAGCTGCGAGGCTCCTAATCTGTACTCCCTTGATTTTGGCCTTTCCTTTCTTCTTCCGCTCTTGCGTATTGTCACGGGCTAGCCAGATTCGTCGGGGAAGTCGCCAAGGAGAGCGTTGGGGGACGTGCTGAGATTCTGGCGTGGTATCCACGCAGGGTGTGCGAACCGCCGTGGGGCGCGCAGGAGGACGTGTATCTGGGTGGGTGCTATTCGTGGACGAGCAGGTAACTAAATGCCGAATCTGTAAACACTATCAATTGGGCTAACTTACCCATCTTGCACGACGTTCCTCTTCCATCGTCTTCGGCGCAGGCTGAAGCTAGGGTCCGTGAAAGGAGACGTCCCGAGCATGGATCTGCGGTGGGGAAGTTGAGCATGAGGATTCGCTGGGGGATGGGCCGCGGGACGGTGGAAGCGAGGATTTTGAATGGTCGGACTGCGTGGCATCGCTTTCGTCGTCGCTATCGGGGGGACCGTCCATTTGTTCTTCACCCTCATCGTCGTCCAATTCCCTCTCAATGCCACCCGAGTCGCTCTCGCCATCACTCTCGCTGTCAACACCGCCAAATTCGGTATTGTTGTTATGGATCGGCGTAATATCATCTCGTTCCCCCCAGATCTTTGTCTCCAAACCGTGTATACCAATCATTACGCGTGACTTTGCGGCCCCAATCGTCGGTCCGAGGACAATCACAAGATATACCGGAGTAGCATTCGGTGTGTCACCTTCCTTTGCTTCAGACAATTGGTTTCGAAGCGCAAGGGCTGTAGAAAGGGCGGTGAGGGTTGTGTTCAGATGTGAAACTAGCGTATCAAGTAGCTGTCTGGGAGGCATAAGATGCGTTGTGATGTAAGCGCAACCCTGAGGCATTGGTACTCACATGGACTTGGGTTTTGAGGAATAAGATGTGGCCCAAGATCTTTGATTCGGTGGACAACGACAGGATTCTATTAGAGCAGTCAACCATTGGATCGCGTCGAAACTGTCCTCGAGCCAGTTCTGTGGTGTAGTCTTACCCCGCATCCACGCTTGGATATGGGATGTTAGCGAGAGACATGAAACACAATGAAATTGGCACAAACTAGATGAAATGGTGGCAAATCCCTCAAATGGTAACCGTTCGTTGGCTGTTTGGCATCAAAGTGGGTTCGGCAGCACATTTGTAGAATGGAAATCACGTGGCTCACGCGCTCACGTCCTGAACGGATTAGGAACACCAGCTTCGATCTCATCAATACTCTGAGTCTCAGTCAAGATGGCAAACGCGCAATCAGAAATCGGCTATTTGTTTGACACAAATATTGTTTTTATATAATATTTTAACTAATGAAACCTACCCTATCTTACACCTTTAATTTAAATATTCATTAATTTTTAATCTTTATTATAAAGTTAAATTTTTATCCAGTTTAGAAAAATAAACATTTTTAAAATAATTCTTTATTAAAAATAATTAGTAAAAGAAGATTTATTGTAATTAAGCTAAATATATATTAATATATATAAATAATTAATTTTCTTATTGTATAAATTTATCTCAGGCAATAACCACCCAACGTAAGCACGACAGAGCCACTCTTTTAACGATCTTGGCGAGTAATTTGACCGCGTCGATGGCCGTATGAACCGCATGAGCAAGCTCTGTAGCATGGGTGACCATGACGACGACTATGATCAGTAGTACAAGGAAGAAGAGAGTTCTCTGGAGTGACATGTGGCATGTGAGCATCAGTATGCAATTACCCAACAACGGGAGGTCACGCACAACGGAGCCTGGTCCCGGTTTGGAGGTCTCGACGACAACATGCGAATGAAGTCTGCCACAAGCGCATCGGAGCTTTACGATGACCTGATTGTCAGGCCCGCGCGTGGCTGCCACCCCTCGGGCATGGAGAAACAGCTAGAAATCCATATGAGTTAGCAATTGACAAGGCCATGTGCGACTTACCAAAGTCGGAGCTCTGGGGTCTTCTACAAGGACTAGTGTTCCTAGTGCAAGACCTTCCTCCCTGTCGCCCTGGCATAAACATTATTGAGTGGCCTTCGCGTATCAAGGAAGAAGCATTTACCACTAACGAAGGCAGGAGACTCTCATCAGATTCACCGGCTTGGATTCGGGAAGAGGGAGGTTCAGTACTTCCAGTGTTGGTCCTCATGGTCACGTAGAGATAGTGAAATGCAGTAAATTGGGGATCAAACAACGGGTCGTTCATTATAAAGGTTCTTCCCATGCCTCGTGGTGTTGCTTTGTTCAGCCCAATCACGATCAGACGTCAGTCAGTCACGTGAGCGCGTTGGAGTGAGCTGATCTTCGTTAGTAATCCATAGCAAACTAAAATCAAAACTGAAATCTCTTCGTTAGTAAATGATCAAGCCAACGAAAGAGACGATGCTCACGGTAGAAAGCGACAGTAGCCCTATTGTGAGCGTCATGGAATAGGTAAGGTTGGTGAGGACGCCATAGTTAACTAAAATCTCTTCGTTAGTAAATGATCAAGGCAACCAAAGAACAGACGATGCTCACGGTAGAAAGCGGGTGTTATCGATAGGTAAGGTTGGTGAGGGATTGAAGCCCAGGAGAAAAACAATGCCAAACAATCAGTGCGTTCAGCCACTGCGACTGCGACTGCCAATTATCGACTGGTGACTTACTGGGCCCGATTGACGCTTGGCGATTGTCGCTTGGTCCCCACCGACTCTTCACCATCTCAAGATTGTCTGTATTGTATATCCTCCACGACTTCCGCACGTGTCCTCCCCCGCCTGAGAATCCCAATATCATCTCCCGACACTCCAAACTCGTCCCAACTCTCAACCTGGTACTCTTGATGTTGCGGGGTGTATCGGGCGACGTCGATATGGATCAATCCCAAGGTACGCGCTCCATGATCCAATGCCCCAGAAACTGCTCCTCTTGATGCCCCTCTGTAGACCCCGTGACAACTTTGCCCTGGGCTGAAGGTCGGGCCAATATTGAAGTAAGTATTTCATAATTGGGACTGAACCTATTCTCACCATTGCCCTTTGACGCTCTTTGTTTGATTGTCAGGCGCTTTTGCCCTTTGACGGCTTTGTTGGCACCACGCCACTCACTGCATTCCGGAGGCATATATAAACCGATCCCTCAACCATGCCTGACATACAATTCTACAATGCGTCTGCTCTGGGATGTTGTCCGTCCAAATCTACCGACATACTGAATCCTTGTCCTTCTTGCGGCAGCAGTGTGCTGCTTATGGGGTTTCCTGATCCAAGCCTGCTCGCATGGGCTCTGGATTTTGGACGTTGCATGCTATATACCCTCCCTCTCGAACTTCGCCATCTGTCGTTATATTCAACTTGGCCGCGGGCTTCCGCCACCTGCCGCTGTGGGTATTGTGGGTATGCAGTTCAACGGCTTGGATGGGCTTGTCTCAGACTCTGTCAACGCACTCTCGTTATCGCATGGTTTGACAGAGGCGCGCCTATCTATCGACGATCTCATTCTTCTTGTGAAAGGTAGTAACCTCGGCTCCCGCGATGTGATAGTGAACGAATTCCTTGCCCTTGCAAGCGAAGCGAAGGATGCATCTCGAGCCTTGCACAATCAGGTACAAGGCACGGTTGACACGTGAGTGCTGTCTATCTCCTTTCGCTGCTATTTCTGACGTCTTAGCTAGTGTGCTCGTCATGAACGATAATCTCCTCCGGCTACTTCGGTCTCAACACTCCAACGTGTGTTTTGCCTCTGGGTACTGCTCACTCGTCGGGAACTGGTTGGAATCAAACTGGTTGGAGCCGTCATACTGTCTTTCATCTCGCCAAAGTATTTCGCAAGCATCTAGCTACACTTCGCATGCCTTCCAGTCCGCTATGGAATCGCTTATCTCAAGGATTGCCCGCCTTGATGCCGGCCTTGATCGCGTTGAAGGCGGCCTCGATAAGATCCGTGATCTTGTCGCAGCTGAAGCTCAAGGGCTTTTCCAGGCTAAGGCAGGCGTCCTTGGGAACCTCTTGACATCTTTGGGAATGCATCGCAAGCAACTGGCTCGGCTAGACGCGCAAATTCATTCGCTCAAGCAGATCACCAGCTATCGCTCCATCGCTTCCCGTGTGGTCCTGAGTGCTCATCATGAGCTGCACGACGTAGAAAATAAGGTGCATAATCTGCATGCTCTCGCCACAAACCCTCGCGCCGCTGAAAATATTCCTCTGGAGACCTTCATCGCTGCTGTAACAAGTGGTTTGGAAAATCTCAGGGCGAGCAGCGATGAGGCTAGAGGCATTGCGACAGGAAGGGACAGAGATCGGGGCAGTGCGAGACAGTTGGGGAACACCGAGTAATTCGAATCTTTTCTTTCATATCCCATCGTACGGAACACAATGAAGTTCGTGTCTCTCTTATGCATAGCAATCGTACGCTTCGTCGATATAAGGCTTTCACTGTCGAAACAAAGAATACCGTTCGTTCGTTGACTTATTGTGATTGATCAAAGGGTTGATCATGCATTCGTGGTCCATATCTGGGGTTTCTCGATTGACTTATTGTGATTGATCAAAGGGTCGATCATGCGTTCAGGTGCATATCACTTAAGAAGGCCATCCACTACACGAGGCTGCCACGATGTGACTCGAGAGAGAGCACTGACGTTAAACAAAGGTCGCTGCTCAACTGCTTATATATCGACAATGCCATCAATGCCATCAATACTACCTCGTAACTTGATCACCCCTCTTCTCGGACAGGAATGTCCCTTGCTGTCAATCCTCCGCATTTGACCTACATTCGAAACCATGGCTTTTTCTTGCGGGATGAATCTAACAATCTTCTGCGCGTTGAAAACCTGGCGGACCCATGTTTAGAGGCAAGTAAGTGGTTGTGAGTTTTTTGATTCAAAATTAACAATTCATTCTGTACGTAGATTCCCCTGGTTGTTCGAAACCATAATTTGTTCATCCAAGATGCATTCAACAATCTTCTGCACGTTGAAAACCCGGCGGACCCACATTCAGAGGCAAGTACGAACAGGCTTGACATGGGCCTCAAGCCGATCCCAGTCGTCAACCGCCGCGGCTGCCTAACTGTACGTGCTGTGCGTGTAAATTCCTTTCATTCATGCCAAACTCATGCCGTTCGTATAGAATGATCTTGACTGTCCTTGGTGCATAGTCGTAATATTTCTGTTGCTCGCGTATTTTTGGGTCGAGTTGGGGGGAGTGCAGGGTACTTCGAACTGCGTGCGGTGCTGGCGAGAGGGGTTGTGCTGGGGGGAGAGATTATAAACGCTGGAGTGATGCAGCTGCCGGAAGTGGGGGACCGGGTTGTCCGAGTCGTACAGGCCACACTAGGGCGCCTCTTTGAGGGATATTGGGCACTTTGATCCTCGCCAGCGACGTGATCCCTTGTGATCCGCGCACCTTTGGATCCCCGGATTATGTTGCCTTGTAGTACGATGGTGCAGTAGTACGATGAAGCACGCATCCTCATCATGCGGGAGTCTAACTTTGCTGCTCACGACAGCGCTTGTGTTTGCATAAATCTATGACAAAAGCAGGTTTGTGGGTAGTGGCCATCGACTGCAGCATCTTTTCCTTCTCCCACGGAAAGTGCCACCCCCCACTGGCCAAAGTTGTCCCCGTCGGGCGGTGCGTTCGTGGTGTTAGGCTGGGACGGAGCGGCGCGTAAACCTTGCGTTGTCGGTGCCAATCAGCCATGGGTACGTGCGAGAGATCAATGCGAAGTACACACCATTGTGCGGTTTGAATGATGGTGCGCCTGGGGCACGTGAAGGGAGCGTCCATAGCAGTGATCAACGATAGCATGCCGCTTGGCGCGCGGCTGCTCCTCCACGGCGTCGTCTGTCTCACGCTTGCACGGGAGACCGAATTACCAAATTAGAGGAATGTTGTCATAGGGAAGCGGACGCAGAGCCACTCGATTTGGGGCGACACAAGGTCGATATATAGACGAACAGGTGTCAGAAAGAGAAGGAGGCACTCCTCACATGAGCTGAACTCATACGCAAGAAGTCACCACGCTGTCTCATCATTTCTGGTCTAATCCAACATCAGGTCACATTCAATCTCCAAATGTTGAACTCACCAGAAGGCTCCGGCGGTTTGAGTAAGGATCGCTGTTATGGTATTGGGTCGTGGTAGAGTCGTGAGTCCGTTATTGATGAATAATTATATGACCTGTGCTTTTTGACGAAAGATGGATGGGATGAGTCGGCGCGTTGGCTGCACAGCAGTGAGGAATCCACAATAGTGAGCATCCCGGTCCGGCCCGGAATTGTGGGTCCGAGCGTGTCCTAGTTTGGCCAGCCTGGGGCTGAGACTTCTTGTACCTCCACATCTTCTGAAACTGAAGCAACTGGCTGCTTCCAAGTTCCAACTGGTACTCGCATGTCTAAGCTGTAGCTCTTGCTATGTGGCCACCAGAGAAAAAGCAAGTATGGCGACGCGAACGACATGCCCCTTCAGGCCCACAAATCCGATCCAACACGATCACTTTTCACTGCGGACTGGAAATATCGCCTCCAAGCAATGATACCCTGTGTTTGTTCTCCATCCTCGCTTCCAAATCACGCTACTGACGAGCCATAATATGACTTCCATCTGCGCTTTTTAGCCCTCAGTGGAGATCATCGTCAACAGGGTTGGGTAGTTTGCTCTTCTCGCAATCGTTATACGCTTTTCTCGGAGGTTCATGTCACATCGTCAACATCTTTCACTGGGTCATCGCTATCGGTCTTCATAACTCTGTTTACCAAAACGGGAATCCCAGGGGGCGTGTTTTGGACAAAGGATCGAGAGGCACCTCCGTAGGGCATCCTCTTCTTTGACACAAACTACCACTCAGTTCTCTCCCCAGCTCCCATTGTCCCTTATTTCTAAGATTTGCGTGCTTATCATGGTTTCCACACGTAGACAGGTTGAGAAGGAGGTCAAAGAGGTAACGGTCTTGTGCATCTCGTTGAGATAGCGGTACTGAATGTTTGTGTGAAAGGCGGCGCTTGCCATGAAGGTCCAGGTATGCTCATTGCGATCTCGTCTGTCATCTCAAGCTTACGACAATCTCCAGCAATTGGTGTTCATCCCCACAATCACAAAGCTGGATAGCTTCCTGGCGGCGGCAAAACACAAGAAAGCCATCTTAAGCGGCGTCGAATCTCTTCACATCATCTTAGAGCAATCCGGAGTCCCTCTCACTAAACTGCGGCAGTGCCTAGCGCGCTCTAAGAGACTCACAGATCTGGAGCTCGTTCTTCCTTGACTCTCTATTGCAGGTTGGGGTCGTATCTTGCGAGGACTTCGGTTTGACCGGCTCTTGTATCTTCGCTCCAACGCGCCACATTCCGTCCTTGCTGAATTTCTGCAAGAGCACCCCAAAGTACAGTATCTCAGCGTGGGCCGCTGCTCTAGGAAGCCCCAGCCCTGCGCCTTAGAGGCGGCGGACATGCCATTATTATCCGACGTCACAGGTTTCCTGTCCTGTGTGTGTCTCGGCTACATACGAGGGACAGCACGACGGTATTGTACCACTGGTGGACTTCCTGGCCGCCTTATCGACTACATCCGCTGCCATTACAGTCCTCCACCTGCCCTTTGATCCCACCCATCATGATCTCCTACGACGTGTTGTTTCTGCAACTCCCGCCCTTGTTGCTTTGGTACTCAAAGAGACCCCGCTGCAGAATATGGTTAGCTCTTCTATCAATATCAGTTTTTGTTCTTTCCCACTGATGGACCGTTCGTGAGTAGCCACGCAGGGTATCCAACAGACGTGCTTGGAATGACGTCATTCAGTGGGCCCGAGATCTCCGTCGCTTGCCTTGTCTCAACTCCCTTGCCTTGCAAACATCAGCTTCCTTGGTGCCCGTGCCTGGGAACGTTAACGACGAGCGGCAGCTCGTGCAGGGATGGACTTCCTCTATGAACATCCATCACCCTTCGTTGCGGCACTTAACGATTTGGTATAACTTTGGGACCGCCCACAGTGTGCTAAGCTACTGGGATTGGGAGGACCGCGTATGGGGTAGGACTGGTAGCTACGATAACCCCAATTTCGATTTTTTCGGGCTTTGATGGCTTTGAGGTTTGTCGCTCTCCTGGCAATGGCGCATTCGATGTTCCTGATGGTTGGGAAACAGATTGTGTCAAAACGTACATATTGTATTGTGTCCTTTACTATGCTAGGGGCCTGTTCACAAAGTGGCCAACATATTTATTGAAAAGTGTAACTGTAATGTTCATAATATTTCCGCTTAGAGCGCCGGGAGCTTCGGTTTCCTTCGTTTGCCGCCTTTGTTTGTTGTCCAGAGCACGTCAAACAAAATACTGCGCCTCCAGACCGTGACCTCAGTGGCCGAGTTCACCGATTCTTAGTATACACAATGCATCATGGAAAGTCGGTCAAGATCACGTCGTTGGCTGGGCAATAGTAACGCAGATGTTGAACGTCTGGCCAATGTCACTTCCCTTTGTAAGTTTGCCATTTCTTCGACCTTTGTACCTTTAGTAAATTCAGACAAAGAATGCTTACCGCCACTTGGTCGTGGCCGGTATATAAGGTAGCCAGGTTCATCGTGCTCATCCACTCTTCCAGAATACATATCCGCTCGTTCGATCCGCCTATATTATCCATCCACAGCGCCCGGTCGTTGTCGATCTTACGCCTCTGCCTCTCTTTCATCACTCAGTTTTTACATTAATGAAGGAACCCCGCAAACTGGTCACCTTCTACATTCGGATGGGTATCCGCCCTGGTTTACAGCTCGAACATGATGTGAGTTAGAGTTGGTCTGTACTCCCGATCATGTCTTACCGCGTTCATTAGGAATTGCCCATCACGAGGCAAACATTTCCCATACGGCGACAGCGAAACAAACTTCACCATCTTCCGCCAGCGGTGGCAAAGTAAGTTTTTATTCATGCTGACTGAAGTTCGGAACCTAACAACATCACTTTAGCTACAAATACGTCTTCCCCGATAACATAAAAGTAAGGAGAGAGAAACCTCCCTCGGTCGCTGCAAACAGACATTGTCGTGATACTGTGTGAGCGCTGTTGAGAGCGTGAGCACCGGGCGGCGTGGTAACACTGCTTACTAATGTGTTATGATTGTGATCTTTGGGTTCCGTCCTAGTGCCGAGAATCAGAAGGTAAGAAACAATTATTGAGTAGCATTTGCATGACCTAGTGGCACAGGCAGAGACCCACTTGCCAGAATAACATTCAGATGCCCTTTTCTAAGCCCTACATCCAAGGGACTTGGAAATTTTTACTTTGGGAGCAAAGTACGGGAAATGGTACATCAGGGAGGCCAGCAAGGTTCATCGATCATCTCCTAGGCAAAGGTATTTTTTCAAGGGACATGCAATGCGCTCACACGAACACTAGGCTTACCTTAAAGAGCAACGTAGTGTGACAAGGGTTACATT
>MU266736.1:0-18097 GCA_021014945.1 Leucogyrophana mollusca | reverse complement strand
CAACATCATCGATCTTGGATAGGACACTGTCTAGCGGACGGAGGAGGGATCCGACGACAGCACCCGGATCCATCACCGATAGCGAGATCTTGATTCTCGGAGGATCACTCTCGTTAGAGTGTGCTTGAGGACGGCTATTCAGGTCCAGCTCAACCTCTGCGAAGTCACCAGGTTCAGGTCTGGGTTCAGATACATCGAAAAACCATCCAGTTCACCTTGACCGCCCAGGGATCGACGGACGAGGTCTTCGACTCGGATACTGATACTTGCCAGTTTGACTACAAGCCCCATAGGGCGTGGCTTATGCTGAACATCCAGAGAAAGAACGGACGAGGCTTCCGCATCGACGCTTGAAAGAATACATCAAGGTCCTGATAACAGATCGGCAATGATCAACGCACAGTTCAAATGCTTCGTCCCAGGTAGGCTTTGAGTTGCGATCGGCGACACTTGTCTCGTGTTTGATGTCGTTCAGCTTTACTGTCACGAAAGCGTTTGGGCCTTTCTTGGTCCATCGGCTTGGAAGGGGGAGGTTTTCAGCGCTGATGACTGTTGCGAGGAAACTCAGTAACATCGTGATCGTGAGGTAAAAGGACCCACTGCGCAATATACACTGTATTTTTACAGGTTCTTTGGACATGGTCGATTGAGAGAGATTTGTTTATCGATTGGTTATGAGGCTGCTGTGTGTAGCGGTTGAAGTTGAGATGAAGGCACTAATTGTGGCGTGGTCTGCATGCTACCTTCTTGGATCACGACGAACTTGAAGACGCGCTGTGAACACACCGTCATTCTACAGTGGCATCTCCGCTTTCGAGCTTTGAGATTCAGAGCCCAGACAGTCACCTGGAAGCTGCGCATTGTCGAAATTCGACCTGACCCACCTTAAGACTCTCGATTAGACTCGAACCCATCCAGCACTAACCGCCTCCCGAATGACTCGCCTTCCTCGAGCATTCCCGCCCTTGTCACGGAGCCTTAGGCGTCGTTCCCATCGCCAGAGGAGGTGTCTTCACCAAGGAGGCGTTTACGCAGATGTTGGTGAGCGTCGGCTCTTTGTTTAACTGTTATCGCGTTTTATTTGCCTTACGTATACTTACATGCGTTGGTTTAGAGGGTATTAGGGCCGCCCAGCATCGGATATCGCTCGATCACGACCCTTCCCCAGTGCACACGATATCAAAGAAGAACAAGGCGAACCGTCTAGTAGCCCATATTCCGCCTCCGACTCTTCGTCCGCCTCCAACTTTTCTTGGTTTCTTCGTGTCCTCAGATCTCGCACTTAAAATGATCCACCACGCCCTCCCGACTTCCTTATGTCCACAGAATCTTTCCGACATCACTGGGCGAGTCTGCGAGCCTAGGGTCAACACACCTCACGCGGAAGCAAATGCAGGAGCCCGGGGATGGCATATTAGGTATGTTCTCGTGTTTCTCATGCACCCTCGCCCCCCGCCTGACATTTCCGAATTTCGGGCATAGGTGGACGGCACAAGACCCTGTACCGCGGCGGACCTGACTCCCATGCAGCACTGAGCCCCCCCGGTACCGACCCCATGCACCCCGAAACATGTATATTTTCTTTGTTGGGCGTTTTCGGTGCGTTAGGCGCTGCGTTTCTGATTCGTTGCTTACCTGTGTATTCTCCCCCGTAGACGGATGCCTTATTGACGGAGGCCCCTCAGCGATACAGGCGGCTCTCGGCCAAAGTATGCAGTGTTCCACGAGTAAGATTACCCAGTGGAACCCTCTTTCTCAGGTAAACTAATATTTGCTATCCAGGTTTTTCGTCGTTCTCCGTGAACCTGGATCTCACAGGGAAGAACTCAATCGCACGTCTCGCCCCCGTGTCTCCGCACTGCGAAGCCGAGCCTCAGCCCCTTCCGGTGATCGACATCTCGTTGTCTTCAACACCTTCTGCTGTCCCGCACAATGCCCGTATCGCTATCATGACGGTCATTGGTCCTCCCGCATTCACACCAGGTTGATCTCGCCCAGCCACGCAAGGCCTGTACCTGCAGTTCCACCGGGTGCCTCCCAATCAGCCACGTCCCCCGCAGCCACGTCGCCCCACATGTCCTCAGCGTCCACGACACGCACGTCCCCGCCACGCCCACGGACGATGCCCTCTTCACACAGCCCCCCACGTACAATACATCGTCCCACTCCCCATTCTTCGCAGCAGTGTCCGTCCAACACATCACTGCGGTCGGCGTCATCATCCCCGCCAGAGCATCGCCAGACCCATCGCTCTCGGTCCATTGACACCTGTGCGAAGAAACGGCACCGCTTAAGACACACTACGAAAGCGTCTGTGTCGAAATCCCTCGATGCGTTCGGCATCTGCATAATGAATGTGCGCCTGCGGAGCACCTGCACACCCTACTTCGGCGTCTCCTGTCCCGTCCAGCCTATCACGTCGAGCGTGACACTAAGCTTCCGGTCATCATTCGACATCACGAGGGGGCGGTGCGGGTGCAAACGAGCTGCCGGGTCTACTATATCATAGACTCCGGCTGGACCGTAGCTCTGGGGGGCGGCATGCTTTTGGGTCGGAAAAGGCGGAGCTGACATGAGAGATACGTCTCCCCACCACGGTGGTTGAAGCATAAAGCTCGAGGCGTCGCCTGGCGTGGGTAGGGAAAGAACATATTCACCAGGTGTGATGCCACTCTGCCCTGTGTCCCCGATCAGCACGCATCAATTACTGAGCAGGAGAACTCGGGATCGGTTAGTGCTGTGGGGATGGTCTGCGGTGGCTCGTTAGGTGGGGGAAGGGAGTGATAGACGAACTCGGATTAATATTGGTTGCTGTTGGACTGTGCGAGGGGGTTCCGAGATGGTTGAGGGAGAGTGGCCGAACTGTCGTGGGCACGGTCTCGCACGACGTCAACCATTTCTATTCGTCTCGCCGAACGCATACAGCCCCATCCGGCGCTCATCTTTGATGTTTCTTGCAGCACCCGGGCCGTCCGCTCAGGCAAACACCCATTAATATTTGACTCCACTTACGCCCACGCAAGCGCTGTTTTCTCCGGAACCTCCCTACCATGGCCAGCAAAGAGGCCTGAAACTCGAGCGTGCTCTCCCGTCCCGCCAAGTCAGCTCCCCGCTCGCGCAGGAATCCACCGCTTACAAGACCTCTCCCGAGCGAGTCTGGCGTGTTGGTACTAGTAGCCAGCGCTGCCATTGACAGATCGGCCTGTGAGTCTCACGTTTTGTCTGCGCTGTTCTGTCTCTAGTTTTTGGGGCGCCATTCACTTCCCGTTCGGTTCCATGCAAGTTTTCCTGTCTTTTTCTCCAAAATGCCAGCGATGACTTACTGTACCTGCAGATATCTCCCCTCGAACCCATCCACTCGCCACTTCGCCAATTGCGACATCAGTCCTGGATCCCGCCGACTCGCGATGGGCGCCGAACACTCGGCGCACATCGTCAAGTCGTTGGCTTTAGCCTCACGATGAAGTTTCGCGGCAGGACAACCTCTATGTGGTCGGGACGTCGTTGCGGGCTTGAATGCACATGAGGGCGGTGAGTCTTTTATGGGCACGCCTGCACCAACGCACACAGATCGTCGAATAGTGTCCCCGGCGCGACGCCCCCGAATCATACGCATAGATGGCCGTCTCGTTCATCCGCGGCACCCTCCCCGGGCGAAAAACCATAGGCGCGACCGTCTCCTCGACCAGGGACGCCATCCACGTCCCTCCCTTTCCTCCCTCCCGAGTTCGCCTTGTTCTCAGAGTACCCGCGGGGGGCCGAAGCTGGCTACCTCCTGGATCGCGAGGGCCTGCAGGAGGAGCCTCGCGGAGCGGGGCGTGTGGGTGTTTGATGGGGTGTTTGACTTCGGGGAAAGGTGTCCGGGAATCTCTTTGCGTCGTTAGCTTTCCCCTCCTCGATCTATACCCGCCTCACGGTACAATTGTGTTGATGCATTACCAGCGCTCTCGCTGCATTATACGATTTTGACCGAATCCCTTTGTAACGTTGAGAAAACGGGGCAACAAAATACTCACCAAAACGTCGGCAACTCGATGTACACCAAAAGTATATCGGGTTCGAGGGCACATACCAGAATTCGACATTGGTGCATTAAGAGGAAATTGAATCCCCGGCAAATCGATGGCAACGACCCCATTAATAATTCATGCTTGTGTAAATGTGCGGGGGGCAGCATACTGTATAATGGCTACGAGTGGTGTAGTCACTGGGGCGGCACAGTGCATGCCAGGCGAGGGTATAGTTGAGTATGTTGTCTACAGATTTACAACAACACGGTCAATTGATACAGTGTAGTAAAGAACTCCCACCCTGCCGGCGCCCTTCCCGCTCGGCACAGCCCGTCTCGCGAACTCCTCTTCGTCACGCACTCACGGAGTTGTGCAGGAGTCGACGGGTACATGAACACCCCCTCACCTACCTTGCAAAAATCCGCCTCCCCCGCCGCGCACGCGCTCCCTACACGGCCCATCTCGGCCTGGTGTAGCTAGTAGGCCTTGCGGTGGTGGTCGGGCGTGAGGGGCCCGGACTCGCCACGGTGGGATTAGACTACGTGGGCGGGTGTGTTGGGTGGGGGAGGGAGGAGCGGGGAGGAGCGGGGAGGAGGCAGGCGAGACAAAGGCACAAGAAAGGGGAAGAGTGGGATGTCAACAACAATGAAATACCACGACCATATTGCACAAAAAAGGACACCGACGCGCACCTTTCTTCACGATCTCGCCGATGAAAACCTTTGCGAAGCCCACGACGATCAGGGAGACGGGCTGGGAGACCTGCTGGCCCGTCGTCTGCTACGCCACCCGTGTATAACACGTGAGCGAGAACACGAAAGCAGGGTGAAAGGCGATTGTGCGTACCTTGCGCACAGCCTGCTTGGGTGGTGCATGTCTCCTGTACGCCTCGAAGCGATCATACTGTGCCTGGCTGAAGTTGTCCATGAAGACTCTGCGGTGTGTGTGAGGTGGGACGACGACAAGGGAAGGACGGACGTACTTGAGGTTGTCCTTGCTTTCGCCCCGCCATTACATCTCGGCGGAATGGCGTCGTCCGTCACGCGTCATGACGGACAGGGGCTCGCCGTCGCCGTCCTCCTCCCCGGGGCATCCGGCTGGGTGGGTGGAGTGGGCATGATTTGGGCCTGGGCCTGGGCGTGTGGCTGCTGGGAGGACGGCTGGGGATCGCCTTGGGCTGCGGGGGCGGACCACTGGAGGGGCGTGAACTATGCGGACCGGTGTGCCCTGGGTCGGGATTGTTGCGGGGCGTGGGGCGTCGGAGGAGACATTAGGGTATGCGCCGCGTCCTGTAGGCGTGCTCATTGTGGGGGGCGCAAAAGAAGCGAGTTAGGGACAAATAGGGCCAAACAGCGCGGTCACCGTGACACGCGGCGACGACGGTGGTTGATATTACTTCTTTGATGCTTGTTCGGTGATGTCACGCTCGCGATCGCCGTCGTTCTCCCGCTCTGATATCCAGGACGACGTCGACTCGACCAGCGAAGGCGAGTTCGCCGCACTCCCCGCACCGTCTGCGCCACGCCCTGGACCCCCAGCTGCCCCTGAGGAAGCTGCACAAGGCGACGACACTGTCACGTGTCTCTGGGCCCCTGCCCCCGCCGCCGGGCCCGCGTTCAGCACCTTCAAGATCGAGCCGCAGACCCCGCCTCCGATGGCGCGGGCACGGTTGCGAATGCGGTTGGTGCTGTGAATGGGCTGCCGTGTAAAGCACAGATTTCTCCAGGTTGCTCGGCTGGGGCGCGCGGCGGGCGTGGGCGGCGGGGAGGACATTGCGGCTATTTGCGGAGAGGTTTTCAGAGCGGGCAAGGGCGTAGGTGGGAGAAGAAGAGCAATAGTTTGGTCAAGTGGAGCTGTAAGATGGCTATCTGGAGCGCAAAGCTTCAGAAGCTAACCAACTTACTGTGACGCAGGACTAGATGGCAGTTCACCTTCGAGGTCCAAGATCAATGGATCACTCTGCAAGTAACGTTCATCGAGGCTTGGAGCCGTAGAGAATTTTACTTGTCTCATTTGGCTCTTGGCTGTCTTCACTTGAACGCCTAGAATCCTCGTTATCCCACCTCGCATCCATGGGTACATAAAAGTACAGTAACACTAAATTTGAAAAGTCTCTCCTACCCGACCATGCCCCGCTTCCCCCCGCGCAGCCGGACTGCATATGTCGACCCCTCAGCAAAAAGAACAGGTGCGAGAGCGAAACTGACAAACTGACCGTCGTCCAGCCTCTTCTTGACGGAAGCCCACTGCGCACCGCCCATGCGCGCCCATATGCGGCCAACACAGACGCGGAGAGCGGCTCCGAGTCGGAGTGGGTAAACGCGAATGCGCGCTCGAGGACGTAGAGGTCGACGGCTTTGTCTTCGATGAGGGCGGAGTGGTATCCACTCCGGTACGTCTCCCTCTCTCACCTGCACAGGCTGCACTCAAACTGAACTGACGCTCGAGCTCGAACTCGAACCCAAATTGCGCTATGCGATGGAGATGCACGCAAGGCTGATCGAGGAGCTGAGGTGTGTGGTTTCTCGCTTGGATTATTTCGTGGTTTCGGGAATGGGATTTCGATTTGTGGCTGGAGCCGGGCACGCGTGGTTGTGCTGTGTGCTATGTGCATCATCGCGTCTTCAGGATACGTGCCATCCCATCCTACTCCGTCTTTCTAACCCACCCACTTTACACGTCAGCTGCACGCCACACAGGATAACCAGCGCCGAGGTGCGCCGTGAGAAAGACACAATGGACGCGATACTGGGTGACCTGCTGAGGGACAGTTTTGGGTACGATTAATTTTGTTAGCTTGTCGCAAAGAGCATGGGGTTCCACCATGCCAACGCCTCCCCGCCAGCAACCTGGAGCTTCGCGCGGAGGTAAAACACCTGCGCTTCTATAACCCGCCTCAGGCGCGCCCTGTTACACCAACCCCAGGCTGCCCGGGATCCACCAAAAGACCAAGCTGGCCAGGACTCAGCAGTGAACCCACGCCCATCAAAGGTCCATGTCTTGACAAAGGACCACTCTGCCCCAGCGTCGCCAAAGGACCGGTCTGCCCAACTCCCGACAGTGAACCCACCAACTCCAAGGGCCGGCATCGACTACACGGGCCTTCAGACATGGATTGGAGAACACTGTCGCTCTGCACGGAGATGCGGACGCAGGGTTTGGGGCGGTGCGAGAGGGGGGGGGGGGGTATCTGTGTTGGGGTGAGCTGCATGGATGGGAGATGGAGGAGGAGCGGGAGCGGGAGGAGCTGTGATGGGAGCTTGAGTTAGTGAGCATGGCGTGCCATGGACCATGGATTTGGCTGGTTTGATTCAACGGGCTGTCCTATCAGCGTAGCTGTAAACTTGAAACTCGAAAGCTCAATCGAATCTGCCAGCCATCTTTCTCTACCGATCATGATGATCAGTATACAGCGACGATCTTATCATCAGACATACGCACATATTCACCGACACTGACAGACGTTCACGACTCGCACGAGTTGCAGTGAGTGCGCATGATCGAAGAGAGGACGCAAACATAAGGACAAAGGTTGGCTTCTAAGGAATAAAAAATAGCTCACTATAGCTAAGATTCGATGACAAACGGAAGGGAAGGGAAGAAAATAAAAAGGGACAAGACCAATTAATCAGGGGTTGGATTCAGGTTGATCGCTGTGGGCAAGCTTTGGGCGACTGGAGGGCGACGCAAAGCAACGAGGTGCTTATGTAAGGTGGGTGTCTACCTTTCACGTAAGCAAAACAAGCTTCAAGTTCAACGCTCCCCCAAGCCACTAACATACGCAATCAATCCAACACCTCCGCTCATCGTCACACCCGCGCACCGGGTTTCAGCACAACCACTCATGGACGCGTCGAGTCCTCTCGGCTGGGTGTTGTCGAAGGGGTCCTTATGCGCTCTTTTCGTGCACGGATGTTTGGCTCTTGATCGCACCTCCCCTCTCGGTTGAGGACACATTGCCACTACAGTCTCAATCAACTGTGCACCTCGGGCGTCAGGGGTGCGAGTCCCAGGTCCCCCCAATGCTCCTACCTCGCAACACAAACAATCCACAGCCACTGGCATCACCACACTCCATTTGCGGAGACCAGGCCGCTCACGATCACAAGCCAGGCGCAGATATATCCGCCCGCACCCGATCGAACCCCCATCATCCCGTCACGCGCTTCATCCCATCCATCCGACACGACCTGTGATCCCTCCCAGTCGCAACCCCCGGATTGTCAACCGTCATTCACAACTACACCGGCGACCGCCTCAACTTCGGCCACACAGTCGAGCACGCCCGGGCCCTCCACTCCGCCCTCAGCATGTTCAGCGTCCTCGTCGCGGATGATGTCCCCCTCCTCACCCTGCCCTCCGAGGCTGCCACTAGAACGTCGAAGACCGAAGCCACGTGCGTCGGACAATCACCCGTTGAGTGAGACTCATATCCTTGCAGAATTTGCTGAGGCCTCGGGCGCGGTTCAGAGGATCATGCTCTCGACGATCCAGAGTGCGTACCCTCCCCGAGCGTCATGGGGTGGGACTGGTCCCGCATCCCGCCCCCAGTAGCCTCGGCAGTCACTTTGGAGCGTTCGATGCGGCTTCCATTCCGTATGTTGTGTGCCCGGGGGCCCCCTGGGGCCCGGGAGTTTGAGGGTATGGTGCGACGACGCCCTCAGGCAGGACTTGTGGGACTTGAGAGAGAACGTCATGGAGTCCACACGTATACTCCGTTTCGAACATTAAATTTATACGAGTACCTGCAACGTCGAGGCTCAAATGACCCAGAGCAGAGCCGCGACGAGGGGGTACATATACGGGTGACGGTACGGGGGGTAAGACGGGATGCGGTGCGTTGTGGACAAGGGCGGATGGCAGACGAGCCATGTTAGCGAGGCAACGAGAACATGACGATGTTCGCCCGAGGTCCAATGAGAATTTGGCGTGCTGAAATGCCTTTCACGAGCGGTCCAAGCAGAGAAGTACCCGAGCAAGCTGGGGAAGAGAGCACACGTATTGAGGTGGTCAGGCAACAAGGGTGCGTCAAGTTATCGACGTCGGCCGGAATTGAGGACAGGCGTGAAGGCGAGAAAATTGAGAGCCAAGTAGGCTGAAATATGTACGGCTGGAGGACACAGGGTTCGACGAGGAAATTCGATGAGAATACCTCCAAGGACGCTGTATGAATCGAGAAAACGAATGGGGGTCGGGGTGACTTCATCGGGCCCCAAGTGCCTCCTCTTGGGCTACGACGTGGGCTGTGGACTCGATGTGCACGCAAAACGGAAGGCCTAGTCTGCATTGGTGTAACCGCTGCAATGAGGGAGAGGCTCGATCATGGTGAACCTGGAATCGAGTCCCGCTGCCCAGAGACTCTGACTCAGAGGACCGGCCTGTCATGCACAAAGTGAGCAGTTCAGCTTCGTGTCGAGGTCGAAGCCAATCGACTTGTTGACCTGGCTTTGCAATGTCGACATAGTTGAATCACAGGGAGAGCCTGCCATCATATGCTGCGAGTCAAACTAGTCAAGAACCAAGCCGTTTCGCCTCACAATTCCCGCGTGGAGTCCGACTCATCACATGGACAAGCTTGCACAATGCAAACAGCAGCGCCGGTCAACTCCTCCAGTGTCCACGGTCACTACTTAGTGTCCTGTCGCAGTTGGACAGTTCCGAACTCAAGCAGGACTGTTCTTTTCTACCTCTGAATTCGGCGGTGTGTCCACCCACGATGCTTTACTTGGTTTTCGGGCGGACTCTTGGAAGCACCCTCTGCTACTCACGGTTATCGCTATTCAATGCATTGACGTTTATTTCTGGGTGGAGAGCTCTAATTAGTCCATCACATTCACAGGTGGGCACTGGCCAAGATGTACAGAACTGCCTGTTCTCCGTCGCGAGTCGCTTAAACAGTGTCACAAGCGGGCTACGAGGATCAATATAATCAACCGTCTTCTGTCAAGGCCTTCTCTTCCACCTCGTCCACCCAGGTTGGCTGGCTAGAATGGGGTCCACTGAGAGGTATATCGCTCCGTCGATTTTAGCTCGTAATTGACTTCTTTTCCACTGACTGCTGCAACTGTGGCGCTATGCTGTCCCAGAAAAATCCTCCTGACAGGTATGTCGATTCGATATCCGTTATGCGCTTGGTATTGCTCACGGTTTTCGACACTGAAGTGTTGAAGGCATCGGGGATACCAAGTCGTACGATTCATCGATCGTCGAAATTTTCTGCGGTGATATCGGCGGGTGATCACATCTGGAAGACGAAGGAATGGCAGGGGAGCGACCCAGAGTGGAACGAGACTTTTGTGCTGTAGGCTCTCGCCATCACATCAATGCTGCCATACTCTGCTGAACGCCGGCGCTGCCACATACTCCCGCAGAAATGTCCAAGATTCTGCGGTCCTACACGTGGCTGTGATAGACCGGGTGGGTACTGGCAGATCGTCCCTGAGAGGCGAAACGTCCGTTGCCATCAACGATATCGGTGGCATCGCAGGTGGGCTCTGAATCACCGTTTTTACCGATGTTGTCTCTGAGCTTCGGTTAATAGTTGTAGAGAAAACTTTTCAGCTACAGAAAGAAGGTCGGTCGCGAGGAAAGATCACCTTAACGTTCGAACGAATTCCGCTCCGAGAATCTGCGATGATCTCGTCCCAAGATGTGGGTGTTGACGTATCTGCAGGAGAGTCGTCTTCGTCAACCGTAGAGCATGAGGTCCCTGTGGTGGCGGCGGAGCCGGTCTCCCAAGGCACAATTGTCGACGCATCTGGAAACCTACCACCCTCGTCAGCCGTGGAACGCCCAGCGAATTCGCCAGAGGAAGTCACTGTAGCAGTGGATGAAGCCCATCGCAGTGTCAGCGGCTTGACTACCCCACAAGTTATCGGGAGCATGCCTAGTATAACGGGTGATGTAAATGCTGTCGAGGGTGTCACAGGTAGTCCTGGATTCGCGCTGGTCTTCGGGTACGTCGACAAATTAGTGAATATAGGAGGCGTTCTCGCTGAGGTGTGGATGCTCAAGTAAGCTAAGACGGGTGCAAAACTGATTGGACCGATATATTTGTACAGGTTCACCCGTGGGCCGCGCTCGCTTGGAGCGTGCTCAGTGTCATACCTAAGGTTATCAGGGCACTGCATCTTGCGCCAACATGAACTGACATTGTGACTTTCACAGACGATAGGCGCGCAGATGGACCGCGACCGAAAGGTCCAGCAGCTTTGGTCCACGACGGCAGACATGTTGTCTTTCCTGCAGGACGCGGAGCCTGTCGTTGAACAGTGCCAGGTCCGCATCGTCTCCGAGATGATGAAGCAAATATACGATTGTGCATTATTCGTCAGGGAATATTGTGGAAAGGGGTTTGCTAGTCAGTTTGCTTGTGCCTCTGCTTCTTAGACGAATACTGACTTCAAGGGTGTTGCAGAGCGGGCGCTAAGGGATTCTATAAGCGCGTCGACTGACTCGGCTATTGAACAATACAATGCTGCCTTCAAGGAGCTCAAGGAACAATTTATATCAAGGTCCGAATTGGTCGCTCTGAGAGTATTCAAGGACATCCGGCAAGGCATCGTTGAATTATCCGGCCTGTCGCAAGGCATAAAAGACCTGGGTGCGTCATGCCGCTTACATAGTATTCCATGTATTCCCTCCCTAACTCCACTGTCAGAACGAACGATGCTCTTAGAAAATCTTCCCGGAAGCGACCTCGCTGGCGTGCGTTGCGACATCAACCGCATCTGCCTACCAACTACTCGGCAGGGGCTTCTGGCCGACATTATGGCCTGGGTTGCAGATCCGAGCGGAAAGCAAGCGTTCTGGCTGCACGGTGTTGCCGGAACCGGAAAGTCGACTGTGGCAAACACGGTGGCTGCACGTTTTGCGAAAGTTGGACGTCTAGGTGCGAGCTTTAGATTCAGCCGCGACGTCGACGGTCGGAATGGGCCCGCGTTTCTTTTTGGCAGCGTCGCATACCAACTCGCATCCTTCTCCCGCGTCCTCGAGGGCCATATTCACGATGCAGTCGAGACGCATGGGAAGATGACGCAGTTTTCTCCACGAGAGCAGCTGCAGAGGTATATCATCGAACCTATGAGCCAGGTCGCATTCTCTGGTCCTATCGTAATCGTTCTCGACGCGCTAGACGAATGCGGTGGCGAGCGAGACCGTCAAGATATCTTGGGGGCTATAAAGGACGAGATGGCCAATTTCCCGCCGTTTGTCAAATTATTTCTCGCCAGCCGATATGAAGTGGATATCCGATCTCATCTGGAGCGCGGCTGCCTGTCGAAATCCATAGACGGTGTCGATGGCACGGCGAGGGACATCCTCGACTACATCGCCGCTCAGATGCTGGAGGTCGCTGATCGCCACGCCCTTCCATCGGACTGGTTGGCGCCTGAGACGAAGGCTGAGCTGGGTGGTCGTGCCGATGGGTTATTCATCTGGGCCCCAGTAGCTTGCGATTTTATCCTCCAGAGCGATGATCCAAAGGTTGCCCTGCACTATATGGTATCTATTGAAACGCTTCACCCAACAGAGCAGGGAGATGCTCTCGACGCCTTGTACACAGGTATCTTGCAGCAAGCCTCGACAAACTTGCCCTCATCCGTTAGCACATCCAACTTGCGCAACATCATCGGCGCTATTGTGACCGCGAAAACGCCTTTGACCCAGAAAGGATTGGATATGCTCCTCGGGCTCAACACCGGGGTTTTGCAACGCCCCATTTTACTCCCGGATGACTCGCGCCTTGAGCTCACGACGTGCAGCTCCGTCATTGCACGGCTCGGGTCCATGTTGCGCACAGACGATGGCTTCATACGAGTGCTTCATGCATCCATTTTCGACTTCTTCACATCGCCGACGCGCTGCAACGACTCTCGCTTTTACATCGACAAGGGGCTATTCAGTCGGTTCCTGGCTTCTCGGTGTTTCGATGCAATGCAGGTGCTAAAGCGTGACATCTGCGGTATCAACGACCCCACGAAGATGAACCGGGATATAAAAGATCTTTCCCAGCGTCTGCAGGACAATGTGCTCGAGCACGTTCGATACGGATGCCTTTACTGGCATCTTCACCTGGCCGACGTCGCCATTGAGGACGGGAACTTGTTTCAGGATGCGAAGGAATGGTTGTCGACTCACCTGCTGCACTGGTTCGAAGTGATGAGCTTGCGGGGTGAGGTACATACGATCCGTAATGCCCTGGACTGTGTTGTACCGTGGTTTCAGGTATAGTGGTTGCCATCCATATCTGTTCATACTTCTTCTTGCTCACACTCTATGTCCAGTGCCACTCGCTGACCGATGAAACACTCCAATTGCTCGAGGAAGCCACTTACTTCGTGGAACAGTTCGAAGACCCTATAAGTGAAAGCGCCGCACATATCTACATATCTGCGGTCCCGTTCACCTCTTGCCACAGTACCCTCTTTAAATTATTCGCCCCCAAGCTGGAGCAGATCCCTAAAGTGCTTACGAGTCTGCCGTCGCTTTTGACCACTCTTCCCTATGGGGCCTTCGGCTCCCTCGCAATTTCACCCAATGGCTCTCATTTCACCTCTGCCCGTTGTCCCCGAACCTTGCGAATATGGGATCTCAATACATGTCATCCCATTGGGGAGCCTTTGACCGGCCACCAGTCGAACATCTCTCGCACATGCTTCTCCCACGACGGGGAAAGAGTTGCTTCAGGGGATTCTGAGGGCGCCGCTTTTGTATGGGACACCAAGCTGTATCACGCTATAGGTGGCCCTTTCCAGCCTACAGATTGCAGCCATGGCATCACGGACATGTCTTTCGCGGGCGATCACCTGATTGTCCTGCATGAGAGCAACCGTGTGGTGGTCTGGAGCTACCTCACTGGAGAACTGGAGGCGAGCTACCAAGTTGGAGAAGCGTCGCTCCACGGTCCATACATTCTAAACGAAGTAGAGAATGGGACCTCCTTCATATTGGATGCGTTAACTGGAGTGGATAAGACCCCGGCATATGCTTGCTTGGCTGGTCTTCGATATGCCTCATTCCCAGCTCACAGTCAAGTGGGAAGGGTCGCATGTCAGCTCAATGGGGGGCAGATCAGAGTTTCGAACATCGAGACTGGTGCCCCCATGGGCGCCCGCATTCCTGAACATGACAGTATCAGCCTGTCCCCGTGCGGGCAGTGGCTAGCAGCGGAAGTGAACACATCGGTTGATATATACAACGCTAGCACCGGCAAGCTCTTAATGTCAAAGGAAATTCAATCGGCGTATGATGTGGCACACTGGTCCGTCGATGACAACCTTCTGTTTTTCTCCATCAATGCTAGCACCGGCAAGCCCTTAATGTCAAAGGAAATTCAATCACGGGTCCATGATGTGGTACACTGGTCCATCGATAACAGCCTTCTGTTTCTTTCCATATCCTACGAAACAACCGAACTCTGGAACATGAAGACGATGACACATACCGCCACCCTCCACCTTCCTCAGCATCATGTCATCCACACCACTAGCAGTCGAAGGACCATGCTCGCCAGTGGACGGCCCATGCTCAACTCTCAGCGCTTGGCCACTGTATGGGACACTGCATCATTGGCAAAACCCATTAACCGGCAAACCCCATCTATGAAGCGCCTCGAACTATCCTCCACTGGTGAACATGTTCTCGTAACTACGAGTGATGGCATTGTGGCCTCAGGTGCTGCCACATGACCACGTATGTCCTTCACGATGGAAGACGCAAAGCACCCTGTCTCTTTTTCACCGGACGGCTCTTTTTTCGCCACTGCGTCTTCGGGAGACGACCTGTTGGTCTGGAATTCCGGCAATGGTAAACTCAGGCAGAGACTGAGTGGAGTGGGTTGCACCACAGTGTCACTTGCCATCTCACGGAACAATGCTCGTGTGGTCGCTACATCGGATGACGGCAGGATGCATCTCCGGGATGTAGCTTCAGGTCATAAGCTTTGCACCACTCAAACTGGGGTGGTCACCAAGTTCGTCAAAGCTTTATACCTGTGCGCTGACGAAAGAAGTGTTGTATACCTCTCCAACGACGCTGGCCTCGGGATGGTGGACATCATGACGTCACAGTCGAGGACATGTGATCTTCCTGACAACCATTGGCGTTGGGCAGAGCTCTCAAGGGATGCCACCCAAATCACATGTGTATCGGAATCTGGCAATATAGGACTATTGGATGGCATCACGGGTCAAGTCATCAAAACGTCAGCCTCGAATTTAAAGGGTTTAGTTGCCGAGGTGGTCTGGTCTCCAATGAAGGATAGTTTCGTCGCTGTCCGCCATACAAACATCATTCAAATCTCTGGCCAATATGAGCTTTTGTTGGCCTGCTCCATGGCCCCAAGATGGCTCCGTAGCAACAAAATCACTGAGCTTGTGTTCTCTGACGATGGGATGTGGCTTGCAGCATTGTCTCCCCACATGGTTCACCTGTGGGATATGCAAAGACGGTGTCTTGCTTGGACAAAGCAAGTGCCAGTTTTTGGGGTCAATTCACCACGGGTTGCATTCGTGAACTCAGAGAGTGGATGTCGGGTTCTTGTGTTTTCACATCGGTATAGTACATCAGGAAAACACACATTTTCCTTTTTGCACTTATGTCATATCCCGTGCAGCCACGCGCCCGTATCCATCACTCCGAGTCTTTTCCAGATATTTCCGCATCTTTCTGCTGCCTCCGCCTAACAATTGTTGGACTTAGCGTTTTCTAGATTCGTCGTTCCGCCTCCGGTCCTCCGGTCTCTCCGCCGGTCCCTCGGACCGAACACCGCCTCACCGGATCTTCAGTATGTTATCAGTTATGGTTTTGTTTTATTATGTATTGCCTTTTTGTTAGCCTCCATATTAACTCTATTATTTATCCTCCGTCTGTCATACTAAACCTATGTACATCGCCCCCTCCATTTTCCGGACCCACTCCGCTCTCCGGATCTATTCCCCTTTGATTCTACTTATTGTTTCTTGCACCGGTTTCTGGTTACTGTACCCACACACGCTCCATAGCACAGCCCAACTCCGTACTATAAATATTGCTCTGATGTAACTCTGTACTTCAGTTCGAATATCATCTTAATCACCTCTTCTGTTTTCCGTCTCTGATCCCCTCTCCGATTGTCCTTCCTAAGTCTAAATCTAAGACTTTCTCAGTTTCCCTCTATCCCCTGTATCTCTCCGACCCCTTCCGTCCTACTTCCGAAATACGGAACTGAACTCGGACAAAGGCGCAGCACATAAGCTGAAGCCAACGTTCCACTCCGAACTCCGGAACCAGTTCGTTCCCTTCTATATACTTCCCTACGCTTACTCCCTAGTCCGGAGTTCCCCGGAAAGCACTGGAGGAACCGGATTTGACAACTGATTTTGTCTTATTTGCCTTGAGAAACCGGAAAAAGGCACCTGTGGTTCCCACACAGCCAGTGTAATTAGAGGTGTTATACTGGGGCTGTCACACCTCTAATTAGGCTCGCTGGGAGCTTTCCTCCGCCTCCTCCTATAATTCTGCTATAATTTCGCACTTATATCTGTCAGTCTCCACCACCCGGGATCAGTACTCGCACCGGTTGCCGGGTAATACTGAGCTGACAGTGCCAACGATTGCCGAGTAGTCCCGAGCTGTCAATGCCGACGCCAGCTGTCATCCCGCTCCCAGCTGTCGCCGGGAACTGCCGCCGGCCTTCGAGCTCACTGTTGCCCACGGCGAGCTCGCGTATCTCACTCGCACCGCTGTTTCTCGGCACGAGAGTGGTACCACCGTGATCCTCTATATCAGCAGAACATTTATACACACATAGTTACTAGATATGATGTAAAAACAAGTATGTAGAACTACGAGATTGCCAAGCAATGGGGACAGTTGAATGTCCGGATGGGAGAAAGGACAATAGCAGAGGGCAGTGAGTGCTATTAAGTGACAGGGAGAGAAAGAATAGGTATGTGGATAAGGGGCCCGGAAGCACAAGCTGCAGAGACTCGTGAGCTGTTGATCTGTCAATGGGGATGCTACACTCACACTCGTCTAATCCTCCCCGGAGCCAGAGCCGGAAGAGCTTTCATCGGCGGACTCAATGACTTCCGCGCTCTTAGGCTGCTGTGCCTTGCGACCACCCGATCGTCTCTTGTTTGTGTCCCGTGCAGGCTCCTCGTTCTCCTTGTCGCCTACACAACGACGGTGTTTGCAAATGCCCGTTGTATCCGCATCCGACCGCTTCCTCCGTTTCTTCCCGATGATCTTGCCCGCCTCACGCCGCTTGGCCAGCTCAGCCAGTTGTCTCGGTGACAACTTGATCCAGTGACACTCGCCACTAGTGAGGGCATCACGTAGGGAGCGAATATCGGTGACTGCACCGATCAGGGAGGGGTTAGTAAATTTGACGACGTCTGGCCATCCAACGAGCTTGATGTGGTGCAGCTCCACAATGGACTTGTCGTAGTTCATGTAGTTCATCTTGATATCCTTCTTCCCTGTGATGCCCACTGCGCAATATGTAGGAATGGTACATGACGAACAAGATCAAATATACGTACCGAGGCCGCTGTGTATCATTCGTGTGCACTGCCAACGAACGTTCAGGAGTGAGTCGCGTTCGATAATATCTACCGATGAAAAATGAGACATTATCACGTGCTGAACAGGTCCCACTTACTTTGATCTCTCGAACAAGCCCATTGTTCAAAATGCTGGGTGATGTCATCTGGATTCAGTTTCATGACATCCTCCCAGAAGTCCATAGAGTTGTGCGTGCTGTACCAGGTAGGATGTCCCGAGCAATTGAGATTGCCGCGAGTGAGAAAAAGGCACACGTATGCCCCGGTACATGCAGCCAGAGAGTCCATCTAGTAGTAAGTCTGATGTGAGTTTGTTTTCAAGGACAGTACGGAGACGTGAACCTACCTCTTTGATGATACGGTCTGACGTGCTCAACATGTCGCGAGCGGCGGCCAAGTTGTTCGCGCGAACTCCATGGGATTTGGTGTTGCGATGATCGACCAGCGCGTCGAGATACGCTGTCAATCTTGATGTGGATTCGTGCTAGAACAAACACAAAACCAACACCCCAGACTCTGATGGAACACACAACAGAGATCGGT
>MU266735.1:0-18159 GCA_021014945.1 Leucogyrophana mollusca | reverse complement strand
GATAACTGGTCGTGGTCGCGAAGCCAGCTCGGAGTCCAGAATCCAGTTGACTTGAGCAATGAATTGGAGGTGTGGGCTCCGGTCAAGCGGCCACTGCTGCCAGCCGACAGCAACCGCGCCAACAAAAAAAGTCATCAAAGTCGAGAAAGTACACACCCCCCTTCCCCAAACACTCCTCTCAGTCTCGACGCATGGTGAGCACCCTTCCCGATGTCATTTTATGTCGCAGCATCTTCATCGAGCTGCCAACCTTCTGGAAGGACTTCCAGGGCACTCTGTTCGACATCGGAGCTGATTTCTTGAAGCCTCGTGGTTCTAGAGCAGATCCTGGGGAGCAGGCATTGGTTATAAGTGTAAACGAGCAAGAAACTAGCAAGTAATGAATAGATGTGTGGGTTTTCTGAATTTCTTGAATTGTTTGTATTTTCTGAATTAAAAACTGGATTCGGACACGCTGGACAAGGTTTTCGGAAACAGCTGTACATAATGCACGCGACGCGTCTTGTTTTCGCCCATTTTATTCATACTTAACTTGCTTGTAAAGATGCAACCAGATAGTTTCAGTCTCCCCACCCCAGACAGTTTTGCCGTCTTCCCTTACGACCCACCTTATGCTATTCAGACTGAACTTATGCGCCATGTATATTCATCTATCGAACAAGGACGGGTCACCATTGTGGAGAGCCCAACCGGTACGGTGGGTGGGCCTTACGTGCTCTGTTGCTCAGCCGTGCTTGAAGAAGGTTCCGTCATAGGGAAAGACGCTCAGCCTTCTGTGCTCCAGCCTGACATGGTTGACGGATGAAAGAGAACGTGCGAGAAAGGGTAAATTAGCACAGCACTCTTCCACCAGTGGTGAGTGGTCACCGAAGTGTCATCGCGCAACCCCACCAGACTAGCCTTCCAACAGGACCAGATTGGGTTGCAACACAAGCAGCCGAGATACGTAGGCGCGAACTGGAGGCAGCGGATCAAGAATACGAAGAGCGACTCACCAAAGCGAGGAAAACTGAAGCCAACCTACGAAAGCGGGCTCGCGCACGGGTCACCAAGAAACCTGTCTGTCTGCATGTCACCAGTTCTACCTGTTTGCTCATACCTCACAAGTAGCGCACCATTTCCGACCCCACAGAAGACGACTTTGATGACAACAGTTTCCTACCGGACAACGAACACGAAGAGGATGAGAAAGATAACTATTCTGTCGCCGTTCGAGCTCTGATAGCAAAGTAAAGTGCCGTTCGTCTGTGCTTGTGCAGTGTTAAAGGAAAGGGTATAGAATGGCGAGTGGTTCAAAGTCTCAATCCTCACTCCAAGGCGAGGAACCGACATGCACCAAGATTTACTACGCCTCTCGCACACATTCACAGCTGACGCAAGTTCTCCCCGAGCTTCGAAAATTAAAGTTTCTTCATCGCTCGATGTCTTCGCCGGTGGATGGAACTAAGGTGACTAGTGTTTTACAAGGGACTAAACGACCGCTAGAGGATGAAGACGCCGAAGATTGCAGTGTAGACCATCGGGGGTGGAGGACCGTATCCCTGGGCTCTCGAAAACAACTGTGCATCAATGACGAGGTCAAATGCCGGCCCGGAGATCTGGACGAAAAGTGCCGCGAGCTGATGGAAGGTGCGACAAATGTGTACACGTCGGATGCTGGTTTCAACATTGGGATATATTTCAGGGAAATCGGCGAAACGATGTCAATACCTACCACCTATTGGTGAAGAGCTGCCCATGATTGACTTTCGTGACCAGATACTGGTAGGTTTCGTGTTTGTCTTTGCGAGGAATGCGGTTTATGGATAATCTGATAGGCCTCTCCTAAAGACATCGAGGATCTAGCCACTGCCGGTCGGAATGCCCAGACCTGTCCATATTATGGATCGAGGAAGGCCATACCTCAGGCGGAGGTGCGTGAAAGCTGGTGTTGTTTGTTCGATGCTTTACTTCTGATATTATCTCAGCTTGTGACGCTGCCTTATAATCTGCTACTGCAGAAAACAGCACGAGAGGCATTGGGCATAGATCTAACGGGTCAAATTGTCATCATAGACGAAGCTCACAGTACGTCTTTCCGGATGGATGAATGACTTCATTCAACGGTCAATTTAGATTTGATACCAACGCTACTTTCTCTCTCGAGTGTCTGCCTCACTTCTGGTGCCTTGTCAACATCTTTGACGCAGGTGTCGGTGTACTTCGAGAAATTTCGGACGCGTTTGACTGCTGCGCACGCTCTTCACCTCAGCCGCCTTATTGGCTTTCTGAATGCCTTGCAGAGATTCGTTGTCAACTGGAGAGACTTGCGGACAGCAAAATCCCAAAACGCGGCTCCAACAACGGAAGTACTGAAGGTCCCGGAATTGATTCAGCAACTCGGAAGGAAAGTAGAGGGCATCAATCTGCTGGAGATCGAGGCCTACTTGAAACGTAGCAAGGTGTGTCAATAAGAAACGACACTTGTGCCACTATTGATTTCGGCGAAGATAGCCAGAAAAATCTCGGGCTACTCCGACAAAGTTAGAGAAAACGAGAACGCGGAAGGTTCAATTTCAACCCCTCTGTTTGGCATCACATTCGATTAACAGTGAGAAGGTGCAAGGGGAACACGGGCCGCTAGTCGCACGACCCCTCCACTTCATAGTGTGGAAGCATTTTTGCTGGGACTCGCCGGGGCGGGGGAAGGTGAGCGTGGCCCGGCCTGTCTTTCCCTTGCATTCACTCGCTGACTCTCGGCTGAGAGACGGTTGCCTCATTTTTGCGCTCACCGGGAATTCGGCGGCTTGGGATGTCGAAGTCAAATATCAATTGTTGAACCCATCAAATCTTTTTCGTGATGTTGTCAACGTTGCGCGTTCTGTGGTCTTAGCCGGAGGGACTATGTCGCCGGTATTTGCGTGGCATGCCTACTTCTACCTGAGCTAACCCTCCCGAAGATGTCGGACGTCACCGCGCAGTTGTTCCCGTACTTGGGCCAAGACAAACTCTCGACTTATTCTTGTGGACATGTCATACCGAAGTCGCACGTGCAAACACTTTTACTCAGTAAAGGGCCCACGGGCGCTGAGCTTGAGTTTAAGTATGACCGGCAAAGAGATCGACAGCTGGTGAGTGGTATGCTGGTTGTCTACACCTTGCCTACTGATAACATGGTGCATAGCTCACAGAACTAAGTCAACTGATCCTCAACTTATGCAATGTGGTACCAGGGGGTATGGTAGTGTTTTTCCCGTCGTACTCCTATTTGAATTTCGCCAAGGAGGTATGGAGCACAAGCCAGGTGCTTCAAAAGTTTGGCGCAAAGAAGAAGGTGCGAATCAGACCAGGAGGTCTATATGAGCACGCTGATTAGTTCTATCATAGGTGTTTACGGAGCCTCAAGAAACTGGTATGGTCGAGACAATTTTGCGTGATTATAGTGCTGCGGCACAGACTTCTGTGCGTCCTCGAGCCTCGCATACTCGGGCCGTGCCCCACTAAAGTACTGCAGCCAAGCGACCCCTCCAGCAAAAAGGGAGGTGCTCTTCTCTTCGCGGTCGTCGGCGCAAAACTCTCTGAGGGGCTCAATTTTTCCGACGACCTGGCTCGCGCTGTTGTTGTGATTGGTTTACCATTTGCAAACAAAAACTCGCCGGAGCTGCGAGAACGGATGCAATACGCCAATCGGATTGAAGCGGAGAGACAGGTCAAGAGAAGTGCAGGTGCCAAAGATGCTGCCTCTGAGCTGTATGAGAATATGTGTATGAACGCGGTGAATCAGAGTATAGGTGAGACGCGCGGGCCGCACCGTGGACACTTGTGCCTAATTACCCTTGTGAAATAGGCCGAGCGATACGACACCGTGCGGATTGGGCTTCGCTGATACTAGTCGATCGCCGGTTTTCTTCGCCTTCCGTCCGAGAGAAGCTACCTTTGTGGATCAGGGACGGCGTGGTGGTCTGTGAGACATTCGGGCAGTCGATGAAGCAGCTGGGTAGCTTTTATCGCGAAAAGAAAGGATTTTGTGCATAGCGATGAAAGTTGGTGGCTGCAGTGTTACCCAGCTGTGAAACTGCTTAGTCCCCACCTGGGGAATTGTGCATCCAATGAGCTATCTTTACGCCTAAGCTGAATGTAGCATAAGGGTCGGCCGATCGGAGGCAGTTTTATGGCGGCCTGTTGCTGTGAGCGGGAAAAGTGCCATGGATGGACAGCTCTGGGTGTGCGTTGCGGAGCGGGTGAGTGAAAACCGGGAAACTCCGAGTGCGGTAGGTTGGCACCGGAAGGCGTGTCGCTTGTTCAACGTTCATCTTTCTTCACTTTTTGCCTGTCGTTTTGCTTATCCTCCCAGTTGTAGCCAATGCTTTCAAGGCAGGCGTTCAGGCGCTTCCCGGGTACGCTACGGGGTAGCTGCTCCCGCTCAGCGTACCTCGTTCAACGGAGCTTGGCAACTCCCGCTACACCACCCTCACCTAATGACCCTTTTGCTAACGGCACCAATGCCTACTACGCCGAAGAAATGTACAAGCACTGGAGGCAGGACCCCAAGTCCGTTCATGTCTCTTGGGATGTTTACTTCTCCGGAATGGAGCAGGGTCTCCCTAGTCCCAAGGCTTTCCAACCTCCCCCAGGTCTAATGGCGCCTCCTGCGGATGGCGCCCCAGCACTCCATGCTGGGGGTGGGGCTGAGTTGGACGATCATTTAAAAGTGAGCACTCTGTCAGTGCATTACTTCTTTTTGGCTGATGCGGATGCAGGTTCAACTGCTCGTGCGCGCATACCAAGTTAGAGGACATCATGTCGCTGAACTCGACCCTTTGGGGATTCTTGATGCGGATCTCGCGGACGTACATCCTCCTGAGCTCGAGCTCAGTCGCTACGGGTTCACAGAACGTGATCTGGACAAGCAAATCGCCCTCGGCCCTGGCATTCTCCCTCACTTTGCTACCGAGGACCGCAAAACCATGCCTTTGCGAGAAATTATCAAACTACTGAAGCGCATCTATTGTAAGCGAAATCAAGTGCCACATACTCTCGCGTTCATTCTAATCGACATACAGGCGGAGCCGTGGGCATCCAATACGTTCACATTCCTGACAAGGAGCAGTGTGATTGGATTCGGGAACGCGTTGAAATCCCCAAGCCCTGGAATTACACGCTAGAGGAGAAGCGCATGATCCTTGACCGACTCATTTGGTCGGAATCTTTCGAAAAGTTCATTGCCAGCAAATATCCAAACGAGAAGCGTTTTGGTCTGGAGGGATGTGAAGCATTAATTCCAGGGATGAAGGCGCTGATCGACCGCTCAGTGGATCACGGAGTGAAGCATGTAACAATTGGGATGCCGCATCGCGGTCGCCTGAACGTCTTGGGCAACGTCATTCGTAAGCCCATTGAGGCTATCCTGAATGAATTCTCAGGATCGGTGTCCGACGATTCACCCGCCGGAGATGTCAAGTATCACTTGGGGGCCAACTACGTTCGTCCCACACCGTCGGGCAAGAAGGTTTCTCTATCACTCGTCGCCAATCCTTCCCATTTGGAGGCGGAAGATCCGGTCGTCCTCGGCAAAACGTTTGCTATACAGAACTTGGAGGGAGATGAAACCACTCACAACACAGCCATGGGCGTGTTGCTTCACGGTGACGCCGCATTTGCAGGTCAAGGAGTTGTATATGAGACGATGGGCTTCCACAATCTTCCCAACTACGGCACTGGAGGTACTATCCATCTCATTGTCAACAACCAGATCGGCTTTACCACAGACCCCCGTTTTGCCCGTTCCACGCCCTATCCATCCGATATTGCTAAGTCCATCGACGCCCCCATCTTCCACGTTAACGGGGATAACGTGGAGGCCGTCAATTTCGTGTGTCAGCTGGCTGCTGACTACCGTGCCAAATACAAGCGGGATGTCGTCGTCGATATCGTTTGTTACCGGCGTTACGGCCACAACGAAACCGATCAGCCTAGTTTCACTCAACCTCGGATGTACAAAGCCATTGAAAAGCAGCCGACACCACTCACCCAGTACACAAAATTCCTGGTTGGTCGTGGCACGTTCACCGAGAAGGACATCGAGGAGCACAAGAAATGGGTTTGGGGTATGCTTGAGAAAGCCGCCGGCGCTGCCAAAGACTATGTGCCCACCAGTAAGGAATGGCTGTCTGCCTCTTGGCAAGGGTTCCCTTCTCCTCGGCAGCTCGCGGAAGAGACATTACCTACTCGCGCAACTGGCTCGGATGAGCAGACTCTAAAACGTATTGGTAAAGCCATATCTCAGTACCCCCCCGGTTTCACTCCCCATCGCAACCTCGCCCGAATTCTCACCACTCGCGGCAAGACGGTCGAGGAAGGTCGCAACATTGATTGGTCAACCGCCGAGGCTCTTGCATTCGGTTCGCTTGCGCTTGAAAAAATACACGTTCGTGTTTCTGGTCAAGATGTTGAGAGAGGCACCTTCTCACAGCGACACGCGGTGATTCATGATCAAGCAAACGAGCAACAGTACATTCCGTTGAACGACCTTGGGTCCAATCAAGCTCGTTTCGTCGTCTGTAATTCCTCATTGTCCGAGTTCGGTACACTTGGCTTTGAGCTTGGTTACTCGTTGGTTTCACCCAGCTCGTTGACCATCTGGGAGGCGCAGTTCGGTGACTTCGCTAATAATGCACAGTGCATCATCGACCAATTCATTGCTGCCGGTGAACGCAAATGGTTGCAGCGCACTGGACTGGTGATGAGCCTACCCCACGGCTACGACGGTCAAGGTCCGGAGCATTCGAGTGGAAGAATCGAGCGGTTCCTCCAGCTTTGTGACGATCACCCGCACGTCTACCCCACACCGGAGAAAGTCGAACGACAACATCAAGATTGCAACATGCAAGTTGTGTATCCTACGTGAGTCTTACATCTACCTATGAGATCGGATGCTGATCGTTTTCTTCAGTACACCTGCGAACTACGTGAGTTTTCCGTGTTTCCCTTTTGTCCTTTGCTAATGCGTCCCTCAAGTTCCATGTCTTACGTCGTCAAATACATCGCGACTTCCGCAAGCCTGTGTGTACCCCCCTCCTGCTCATCTGCCTCGGACTGATCGTTTTTGTGCGTAGCTCATTCTATTCTTCTCCAAATCGCTTCTGCGACACCCTCAAGCGCGCTCCGACCTCTCGGAGATGATCGGGGACACTCACTTCCAGAGATATTTACCGGAACCCCACTCTGAAAACCTGGTTGCACCAGATCAGATACGGCGCCATATCCTTTGCACAGGTTTGAAACTCGCATTTCCAGCCGTTCTATTACCTGACTCAATCCATCCCAGGCCAAGTCTATCATGCTCTCATTCAAGAGCGCGAGGAGAAGGGTATCAAGGACGTCGCTATCAGTCGCATCGAGCAGATCTCGCCCTTCCCTTACGATCAGGTGAGTACATGCGTGTATGCGGGCATGGTTGCGTTGAAATTGATGCGTGTTAGATCACTCCCCACCTGGATAAATACCCCAACGCGGATCTTCTTTGGTGCCAGGTGAGTAATTTACGTCGGACTTGCGCTGAGGTCTCATCTCACAACGAGATCAGGAAGAGCCTTTGAACAATGGAGCATGGACCTACGTTGGGCCTCGTATACTCACTGCCGCCAACGAGACGCAACATCACCGGGGTAAGTATCCTTATTACGCCGGTCGGGAGCCCACTAGCTCTGTGGCGACGGGGAGCAAAGTATGTCATGTGTCTGTAACGAATGCCTACTTGCTAATCTTTGCCCAGGTGCAACACAAGAAGGAGATTGAAGCTTTCCTCTCGACCGCTTTCGCTGCATGAGTAGTTTCACAGTACGAACAGTATAGCCTGGACCTAATTTTCGGCGGGCGTTGGCGAATGAGAGAACGCTGTCGATGATGCCACGTATTTCCCTTTGTCTCTAATGGCAAGAGAAGAGTAGCATAGTCTAGATACATTACAAACAAGAGCTGAAGTGGTGTCAGAGTGAGGTCTACCTGGCCACGTAGTCTCGACAAATTTTAAGCTTTAGGGAGCCCAAGGCGCAAGTGACCGGCGCGAGTGTACGTACTCAGGTGAGGTTGAGTCTGCTAGGCGGGAAGAGCACTGCTGGTGACTGTTGCCTGTGAGCGAGAGCGTCTGATGTTGTGTCGAGTCAGATTGGTCAAGTCCTCTAATCGATCGATTCCTTTGGGCGGAAAAGCTCAAGCGGTGTTGGTCTCCTTCACGTTGATCAGATCCTCTCTGTCATTCCATCGAATATCTGCAGGACACAACAGAGCAGCAACGAGAGGAATAAAAACGATGGTTTCTTCTCTTCCTTCTCTCCCGCCTGTGCCCGGAGCAGACCCCTCCTCCTGCATCCTCGATGCATTTCGGATCGCCATCGCGAAACGCGTATCAGATGCCTTGCCTCCACTCTCACTCGAACAAGCCTACTCCGGCGTCGATTACGGCAAAAAAGGCGTAGATTTTACCGTTGCTCTGCCCCGCTTCAGGCTCCCCGGGAAGCCTGACGAACTCGCGAGCAAGGTCTTGACCGATGTGAGTCACATTCGATGGTAGCTTCAGAGTTCGCTTGGCCTTGCCACGCCTCTACTTAACCCTCCCTGAACAGTTTCAACCCGACGATTTCGTCTCATCCATCACCCACGATAAAGCATTTCTCCATTTTCAGCTCAACACCGCCAGCCTCGTGCGTGAAGTGCTCAACCAAATACACACTCTCACCTATGAGAGCCCAACTGGAAAGCCCTCCTACGGGACCAACTCCTCTGGCCAGGGGAAAAAGCTTGTCATCGAGTACTCGTCGCCGAACATTGCAAAGTCCTTCCACGTTGGACATCTTCGGAGCACCATCATCGGGGCGTTTTTGGACAATCTCTACAAGGCTTGCGGCTGGGAAGTCGTCTCGTTGAATTACCTCGGTGACTGGGGAACTCAGGTAACCGCTGCATTCGCCGTTTGTAATCGTAACTCACCCCATCATATAAGTTTGGCATGATAGCGACGGGTTTTGAAAAATATGGCTCGCAGACTGAGCTGGAAAAAGATGCAATCAAGCACCTGTACGATGTTTATGTCAAGGTCACTCGAGATGCAGAAGCGGACCCTAACGTCAAGATCGAGGCCGCCAAATGGTTCAAACGGATGGAAGATGGGGATGAAACCGCGCTGAGCACTTGGCGAGTTTGGCGAAAACTGAGCGTGGATCGGTACATCGAGGAGTACGCGAGGCTGAACGTTTCATTCGATGTTTACACAGGAGAGAGCGAGGTTGGAAAAGAATGGCAGGACAAGGCACTCGAGAGGCTTGAGGAGATGGGCCTCATCAGCGACGCTAACGGTGCTAAGCTCGTCGATTTGGAAAAGTGGAAATTAGGGAAGGCAGTATTACGAAAAGCTGGTGAGGTCTTTCTCCTAGGTGCTCGTCAACCTTCTGACCTCGTTCGCCCAGACGGAACATCAATATACCTCACTCGCGACATCGGCGGAGCCATTGAGCGGTGGGAAAAGTACCATTTCGACAAAATGATATATGTCGTTGCGTCCCAGCAAGACCTTCATCTCGCACAGTTCTTCAAGATGCTGAAGCTTATGGAGTTCCCGTGGGCAGATAGGCTCGAGCATGTGAACTATGGGATGGTGCTTGGCATGAGCACTCGTAAAGGGACCGCCGTGTTCTTGGATCAGATCATTCGTGAGGCATCGACCGTCATGCATGAGCAGATGCGACGGAATGAAGAGAAGTACAACGCGGTTGAGGATCCGGAGACTGTCAGTCGCGAAGTCGGCATCACGGGTATCAAAATTCAAGACATGGCTGCAAAACGGTGAGCATTTCGCAGCTCTGTAGGCCTTTCTTACACCTTTCCTTTACAGAATAAACAACTATACTTTCAACTGGGACAGAATGCTATCGTTTGAGGGCGATACTGGCCCGTATCTGCAATACGCCCATGTTCGTCTCACATCAATGGAACGGAAAAATCCGCATCTTGTGCCGCTTCCTCCCCCCTCGCAAATCGACACTTCCTCACTCGCCACATCCACGCACGCCCGGGACATCGCCATCCTCCTTGGATCATATCCTGACGTCGTGAAGGTTGCGCTAAAGACACACGAGCCAAGTGGAGTCGTGACTTTTGCATTCCGGCTCGCGCATGCGATCTCGAGCGCATGGGAGACACTTGTGGTCAAGGGGGAGGTAGACGAGGAGAAGGCTAGGGCGCGGTTGTGGTTGTATCTGTGCGCAAGGGACGTGCTAGGTGCTGCAATGCGCTTATTAAGCATCAGACCGCTCGAACGAATGTAGGGGGAGATCACTGGGGGAAATCTATGAAGAGTTGAAGCTCCATTAAGAAAATTACGTGTTCTTCACCCAACTTACAGTGGCTTTTGCAGCCCTTTGCAGATCGATGTAGCAGTTCAGATCTTCTGCCTATAGGCGGGACTTAGTTCAACATCATGAAGTAGGTTTGACCTCGGTATGCCCTAGCTTATACAAACTGCACTTCTTGTATTGTTCGGCTCGCATATTATACTTGTACGTCGGCACGTGGATTAAAATCAACTAATCGGTCTCACGGTAGGCGGCTGAGCGCGCGGGACCTAGTGCTGCCGCAATGTGAGGTGAAGGTCACATTGATGCGAAAAAATTCAACCTCAGACCACCTTATGGGGTTAGGCAATGCTACGCAAATTTAGAACTCCGCTGGTGAGAAAGCGTGTAGGGGAAGTGACTGAAATGTGTGACCACCAAGCATATCCACGTAGGACGCGCAAATAGCGTCAACTTTGTATGGAGACATTGGTAGGAATTCGATACCTGTGTGTAATCTCCACGTCAATTTTCAAAAAAAGCTCGTGTCTTGCATGAAAACATGCCATCCGGTGAGGTTGGATGATATAATTTCAAAGTTTTCTCGTGGTGTCATATCCCGTGCATACGCGCACACATCTCCGGTCCTCCGCCTCTGTCTGCGGTCCTCCGACCTTGTAATACTTCCTCCGTATGTTCTTTTATTGTTTGTTTCCTTATATGATAAACTCTGCCTATGTACTGCTAGGGATCTGCACGGGTAAACCCGTGGGTGTCCAAGGGCTGACCCGTACCCGTACCCGCCAAAACCCATACCCGCAGCAGAGGGTACGTTTACGGGTGTGGGTGTCAACCCGCACGGGTTATACCCCTGGGTGTGGACTTCCTGTGCTCACCTGTGCTGCTTCCCGCTCGCTTGGGTTGCTTTCCACTTGCCTCCTGCGTTCCTGGGCATCTTCTAGTCATTTGGATCGGCTCTCACTCACATGGGAGGTCTCCTGCTCGCCTGGGATGTCTCCCACCCCTCCTGCTTTGCCTTCTGCCTGCCGCAACTCGTCTGGGTTGTCCCAAACTGGCCTGGGTCTTCTCCTACTTGCCTGGGGTGTCTCCGATGTGTGTGAGTCATTTCCAACTCTTCTGGAATGACCTCAGCTCACCTGGTTCGTCTCCAACTCGCCCAGGGTGTCTCCAACTCATCTGGGTCGTCTCCAGCTTGCATGGGGCGTTCTCAAGGCGCCTGGGTCATCCTCAAGTCGCCTGGACTGCCCTCAATTCGTCTGGGTCGTCTCCAGCTCATCTGGATTGTCTCCAGCTCGTCTGGGCCGTCTCCAGCTCGCATGGGGCATCATCAACTCGCAATGGGCGTCCTCAACTCGCCTGGGTTGTCCTCGACTCGACTGGGTCGTCTTCAGCTCGCATGGGGCGTCCTCAAGTTGCCTGGGTCGCCCTCAAGTTGCCTGGGTCGTCCTAAAGTCATCTGGGTTGTCCTCAGCTCGTCTGGGTTGTCCTGAACTCGCCTTGGTTGTCTCCAACTCACCTAGAATGTCCTCAACTAACCAGAACTAACCAGAGTCATCCCAAACGCGCCTAGGTCATCCCAAACTCACCTGGGTTGTCTCCAACTTGCCTGGGGTGTCTCCAGCTCGTCTGGATCATCTCCAACTTTCCTGAGGCGCCCTCAATCCGCCTGGGTCGTCCCAAACGTCACTGGATTGTTTCCAACTTGCCTGGATTGTTTCTGGTAGGCACAGTAGGCATTGGTAAGGTGCAGAGTGTACGCGCGAGGTGCTATGACATGTCACAATTATGTGACTACCTCGATCACAGTGTTTTGCCAGCCGAAGCCCAACTGGGTCATCAGTACCCGGACGGGTGGTGGGTACTGGATGTGCTTACCCGTACCCGTACCCGTTGGTACCCTTACCCGTGACCCGTGCGGGTTACCCATACCCATGCAGATGCCTATGTACTGCTTATTGTCTTTATTGTTTATATGACAGCTGTCAGCCTTTTTGTCTTGACTTAACAATAGTCTCCATTTCCTCCGAGCTCCGGCTCCATTCCTCCATGCTCTGCTGACATATCTTTTTGTTATACGATTTATACTATACTCACTTTGTGTTAGTTATACACATCTAGCTCCGAAACACTTGTAGTATAAAAGCCTGTACTCTACATCGTTTGTACTCAGTTCGAATATCAACAAAGTTGATTCCCTTGCTCAACCTCTGTTCCTCCGCGTGCTCCAATCTCCGGACACAACCTCCGCCCTCAGTCCTTTTCTCTTAAATCCCTCGTTCTCCGTTTCCTCCGAAATACTGGGACCAAGTCCGCAGAAGGGTGCAGTGCACGAACTGAAGCCAAGTCCCCTATCGTCTCTGTTATATCTCTTAGCTTACCTCATCACAATCTCCGGAGCTAGCTCCGGACCCCCGGAATTGCGTACTTGACACGTGGACACTACATTTACTCATTCAATTCTCATCGAACGCACGCGTTGACGCACTCGAACAGCTACGTTGTAGCTGGGGGAATGGAGGAGGCTGTTGAGCATGTATATTAGTTGTTATGTAAGCAAATTGGCCCGCGTCGCGTCGTGTCGACGGGTCAACAAGGCGCTGCATCTGTGGTGCATGGCCCTCATTCACTATCAGGACCGATGGAAACCCTCTAAAAAGCGAACCAGAGGACAGAAATATCAACTTGCACTCTTGCATAGTCGCAACCGCTCGAACAAGGAAAACAATACCTTTAATACTTCCAGCACCGTCTCAAGGCCCAGCCCTGCTTCCCAAAATAACCATCAGCTCAATCTCCAACTTCAGACCATACGGGCGGTTACTTACAAGAAGAAGTACTGTAACGAGCACCGAAAATCGAAACGAGCTCAAAGTTCTGTTGACGATCTTCGGCAGCAGTTGCAGCAGGTCAAATCTATACTGTGCTTACTTGCTCTCCCCTCAACAGTCACACCCACGGCAGCTGTAACCACGGACACTACTCCTTCTGCATGGGCAGCCGGCACATTGTGGAGGGCCACAAGGTCTCTCAGCATTCCCCTAGCTGTTTCGGTGATGATTCCCTTCTCCTTCATCACGAATGTGCCTGGGCCTGTTGCTTTGACCTTTTCAATAGTCTTCTCCGATGCTCTCTGGACTGCATGTGCCTTTTGCTTCGGAGCTCGTGCAACCTGCATTACAAGTGCATGGTTCCGTTTCGACAACACTACGTTGCGTTCTCGTGCATGCTGTAATGCTGTCTTTGTTACGGTAAGTTCCTGCTGTGTTGCCATATGGGTTGTAGCTGTCAAATCCGGTTCCTCCGGTACTTTCCGGGGAACTCCAGACTAGGAGTGAGCGTAGGAACTTAGAGGATTTAGGGACAAACTGTTTCCGGAGTCGGAATGGAACCTTTGGCTTCAGCGTATGTGCTGCGCCCTTGTCTGAGGTCAGTTCCGGATTTCGGATAAGTCGGAATGGAGTCAGAGACTTAGGAAGAATACAGAGATAAGAGGAATCTTAAGGAAAGACTCCAGAGAGAATAATCGGAGGGAAAAAGACTTAGAGACGGAAAGGACGAGGAGGTGATTTAGATGATATTCGAACTAAAGAACAGGAGCATACATTGGAGCAATATTTATACTACGGAGTCGGGCTGTGCTACGGAATGTAGGTGGATACAGTAACTGGAAACCGGTGCAGCGAAACAATAAGAAGGATAAAGGAGGAATGGTTCCGGAGGGTGGAGTGGGTCCGGAACTCAGAGGGGCTATGTAGATCGGACAGGCATAGGATTAGTGTGACAAGTGGAAGATAAATAAAAGCTAAGTAAAGGCGGTGCGTAGACAGAACTATAATGGAGAGGAAAACATACAAAAGGAAAAGGGGCAGTGTTCGGTCCGATGGGACCGGCGGAAGGGTCCGGAGGACCGGAGGCGGAACGACGAGTCTAGAAAACGCTAAGTCCAACAGTTGTTAGACGGAAGGATCGGAGTGATGCGGAAACGTGCAGAATAGAACCGGAGTGGTATATGAGGGCGTGTGGCTGCACGGGATATGACAGTAGCTTCTTCGATGTGCGTAGGACGAATTGCATTAGAAGGAGGTGAAGCAGCCGATATACAGGCAGTGGATGAGATTGTTGGCTCCAAAGGTACGATATCAATGTTGCAACCGCCTAAAAATAGACTGAATCAGCTTTGATAGGCATTACACTGAGTGGAGATGGTACAACACACAAAAATGCGAATTATGAATCCCGCCATATCATGCTTACCACGTCAACTGGTGAGAAAGTCAGTCGTGCAATTGGTGTCCACTCCGCTATCAATCATACAAGTGAGACTCAGCTGGAGGGATGGCGGGAACTCGTACTGGAGATGTACGAGACCTACAATGAGTCCTCGAGGGGAAAAGAACACCAGGCAGACCCCTGAGAATTCTATCTTGCAGTCAAAGGTGTATCCATGGACTATGCTGAAGATCAAAAGAAGTTTGTGTGTCTGTTACTGGACGTACGAAGTCAAGCCGACCGAGAGACCCGAGGAGAGAAGGCACTGTTGAGCCTAGCACACGAGAAGTACAAAGCCTTGCTCGACGAGCTGGCCGGGCGCACCATGTTCAATGCAGGAGGTGTAGAGAGCTGGAGGTGTTTATCGGATGATGAAAGGGAGGCCCATTCATCGATGGCAATAAATGACTTTCAGTTGGCATTATCAAACACGCTGATGGAACCGGAAAAGCATCACGCACCATCAGTTGCCAAAGCAACCTGGGAAACAATCTCGGCAGCAGGGGGGCTGGAAGTATGGCATGGATTATTGAACGGGGAAAGGGAAGTCCATTCATCAGCGGCACTTCACGCAATACATACCAAAATTGGCCAGAAGGAGTTTGATGGGCTGTCGGACATTGAGAAGGATGCCACAACATTTTTTGTGTGGGCGGGATGCTTCATGCACAAGGAGCTCAACGCCTTCAAAGGAGGATACACCAGAATGTCAGGATACTGGAAGAAACATGACCTACCAGGGCCCGCGAAGCTTTTGAACAAGGACAATGCTGCCGCAGCATCAACTGGGCCATCAGCAGCGAAATTGCGAGCGATTGAGGTCTCCGAGAGGGGTGCCATCAAAGTACTGAGCCTCGCTGGAGCTATTTTTTGTCACAAGGATGATAAGAAGGGTCAGCAGGACACATTATGCTTCTACATGGAGGCCAAACTTGGCTATACCTTTCGATGGCCAGATACGAGCAACACTTGATACCAGAGTTATGGTGATGCAGCTACTGTTTGGATCATTCGTCATCGACTCCTCATTAGCTTCCTTGGGGTCATCAAGGACAAGAAGGAAAAACGTACCCTCACAAACATCAAGAAGAATGTTCTCACCGGATTACTTGATCCAGAGACGAACTCCGAGATGTGTCCCCTTGCAATCTACTCCCAGATAATCACTATTCCTTTCATGCAACAAGTGAGAGGTCCGACACGAGAACATACCAATATTTTGGACCTGGGACCTCTTCTCGTCAAAGTGATTGCCCATTGCACAGCAATTGTTGCTGATCCTGACCTTGTTTTGGCACCCGATGCAAGATATCAAACGGCAACCCTCGACGGCCAGCCATTCGAGCGTCCGGAGGTGTTCTATGCTGTCCAGAGGCTGATCCCGACGCTTCCGCACATTCAAGGACTGCTGGTGGAGTTCTTCCAGGGCGCCAAGGACACATGGGAGCGGTTTTCGAGTGAGTTTGCTGCAGGTGGGGCCATAGATCAAGCAACCAATGCACAACGTGAGCAAGTGTGGATGAAAACTACGAACAACGATAATGAGGGAACACTGGGGACATACCGTATATCCGCCAGACGAGCACCAAGAATGACAATTGATCAGTTCAATGCGAGGCTTCGATACAAAAGAAACAATACCGGCTCATATATCAAAAATATTCTTCATTCCTCGGTGGATCAAAAACTCCTTCAGAAAAGAGCTCGCGAGAAGGGTTCCGGTGGTCGTCAGAAGAAGTGGCGCCTTGCACAGGCATGGTATGATCAACTGGTAGTTGCAAAGAAGCATGAAAAGGACAGATGTAAGCAGGCAAAAAAGGACGCAGCTGATGCAAAAGTTGCTGCCGTCGTGCCTCGACTTGAAGTTGCAGCTATACCAAAGATGACCGTCGGGCAAATCACGCTGCAGTTACAATGGCACCGACATTTCGATCCAGAGGTGCCACCAAACAGTGAAATTGGCATGCTGAAGGCCGGGAAGGTGAAGGTGTTGGAGGCCGCCATCGAGCGTTATAATTCTGGAAAGGCTCGCCCGTGTACTCGCGTTGCGTGCGAGGTTGTCGAAGAGAGCGGCGCGACAGATTTAGCTTCGGAGTCAGGGGATGGTAGTGACCATGATGAGTTTTGAGCGTCAAGGGAGGATTACATTCATTCAAACTAGCTAGTACATTAGCTCTGTCATTAATTGTAGTTTACCAGGTTGCTTTTGTAGTCCCTCGATGAGACGTGAGCTTGAATTCGAGCGTCGGGAGAGAATGCACAATGGCATAGTGAATTTGCCATCTCAGGTGCGCGTGTTTTGATTACATAAGCTCACACTTTTCTGACCGGCGTTGCCTCCCCCCACACCTTAGGGTGGCTAAATGTCGGTCGACCTTACAGCAGTTTGCAAAATGATAGACATTTCGTGATTTCCCCAAACCACGGCTCCACATGGCCCCACCTGTTAGCCAGCATGACCTTCGCCAATAGTGCTGTCGTGGTCCGATCCTGAACCAGGGTTCGAACCTGAACTTAGGTCCAGTTTGGGAAGGTTCGGTCCGAAATTCACATGAGAGCCCGAACTGGACCTGCCCCCGGTTCAGAGTTCAGACATTGTGCAGGCGTTCAGGACGGTTCAGAACCATCCTGAATGGTTCCGAACCTCAACTTGAACCTGTCCGACAAGCAAGCAAAACCTGGTCAGTAACAACAAGGGCTGGTGGAGGACCAAAGAGGATGTTGGTAAGGCGAGTCCTAAACCAACCATAAACCACATCTTACACTCTTCCAACAATGTAGCTGAGACTCGATCAATCCTGGCGCACCCTCAGTTGCCCAAATGTGCCCCAAATGATCCTAGCGCGCCCCAAACAATACCAGTGCACCCTCAAATGATCCTAGCACACCCAGACCTATCAGCCACCCTCTGAACGAACCATGGCTGCTCACAGAACCTCATCTACACTCCATCGAAACCCAGGCATCTGGAACGGATCCCAGGCATCACTATCGACCCCCAGGTGTCCACATGCAGTCCCATCAAACCCCAGGTAAGTGGCAGATACCTATCAATCCCAAGCGTCCTCATCAAATTTGAGGCGTCCCCATCGAACTCAAGGTGTCTGGCACGAACCACATGCGTTCCCACCAATCCCCATTAACCCCCAGGCATCTGGGATCAACCTCAAGCGTCTGGAACAAATCCCAGGTGTCCCCATCGAACCTTAGGTGTTGTCATATCCCGAACAGCCACGCGCCCTCGTATACCATTCCGGTCACCTCCCGCACGTTTCCGCCTCACTCTGATCCCTCCGTCTAACAATCGTTGGACTTAGCGATTTCTAGATTCCTCGTTGATGCGCTGACCGGCGAGCTGAGGCAAAACACACACACAACCAAAACCAACACCTAAGACGAGCTATAGGTCGAGGCTATCGAAGTATGTGGTTGAACCTCATCGAACGCTGCCGATTAACTTCTGAGGGGTGCGAGGACTTCTCGATTAGGGTCCCTGAATCCTTGACCGACGCAGTGGGGGTACCTAGTGAATGTAAATGGGGTTTTATAGTAAGTACAACTT
>MU266734.1:0-18091 GCA_021014945.1 Leucogyrophana mollusca | reverse complement strand
TGCCGAGAGGGTCGCCAGCTATTATATGGGGAGGGTCGACGAGCGCACGGGGAGGGTCGACGGGCGCACGGGGAGGGTCGACGGGCGCATGGGGAGGGTCGACGGGCGCATGGGGAGGGTCGACGAGCGCTGCAGAGCAGCCGAGGAGGATCGGTGGACCGGTCCGGGAGGTACAGAGTTCGGTATCAATCTATTTTTAGCATCAGGCACCGAGGGATCGCAAGGAGGTGGTCTCACAGACCAATTTCCCATAACAAAGAAACCCCGTCTCTTAGACCCTATATTGCCTCCGAGATGCCCTGCCTGAGGTGCGGTTGGGTTCGTTGCGGTCCGTAAAGTCACGTGAAAGCTCCGAATATGCCGAGTGAGTTGAATTCTCGCCGTCCCACTGGAATGTTTCAAGGGATCCATATTCCATGGCCGCAACATTTTACTGCGTTGTATGGGAGCGTTGCCATTACAAGATACTCCAGCCTGATTTTCGCAGCCTCGAAGCTCGAAGGCTCGAAGCGTCAGAACTCGGCTGCGCACGATTCAGTGACTCGGCCTTACTTGCTTATTACGGTGCGGCCTGCAAACGTGCATAGTATATGTAGAATATCAATCAAGAACCACTTCGTCCACGAAGGTGAGTAAGGACCCGCTTGTCGGTGCCTCAGACTGGTGGTAGTACGCTTATATCTTATTCCACCATTATCAAGCCAATTTCATCCGAGTATCATGTCTTCGACGCACTATGAGGCACAACCCGAGTCCAACTCTTTCTTGACCTTCAAAGACTGCTTTGCTCGTCGCATAATCTCTCAGCCAGGTTTCGATGACGCTGATCTCGACGACTTCACATCGTATCTCGCCTTCGAAGCATGGGGTGCGCTCTCTCAGCATCTCCGAGATGCTTCATATGAAACGCGCTCTAGCGTCCCCGACATCGACTCGATCTCCATCGAAACTACACCACACTCTGTCACTGAAACTCTCACTGCGTATGGGCTCGCATCGGACTCGGAGTCGTGTCAGCAGCTCATGCGCAAGATAGTCGAGGACTACATAAAGCAAGCGTGTGCGCCGCCGCCCGTATGGTCGACTACGCGGACGATAGAGTGCGAAATTTGCGAGAGGGAGGTGCCGTTGACATACCACCACCTCATACCGCGATCGACTCACGCAAAAGTGCTGAAGAAAAAGATGCACCCCGAGTCTATCATAAACTCTGTTGCTTGGCTGTGTCGGTACGTCGAAGTTGCGAGTGGCAGTACGGGATGAGCTGCTCACCAAAGGTCGCTTCCTTTTGCTGGTGGGACATGGATGCAGGCCATGCCATACGGCTGTGCACCATATGGCCACGAATGACGAACTTGCCCGTAGTTATCACACAGTCGAGCTCCTGCTTGGACGAGAGGACATCCAAAAATGGAGGAAATATGCGGCAAGGCAGCGATGGGGAGTTAGACGAGGATAGCTCTTGCGACCATCAGGTCTACTGCAGGGGCCTTCCCCAAGCCATCAGGACTGTCTGTACCATGACATGCCTAAGTACACCCCTGCGCGGTGCTGCCGGTCATGGTAGCTCCTGGGACGAGTAGTAATGTATCGGATATGGTGTAACGGCTAACATTGCCGCCTCTCATGAGTCCGCGGCAGCTCGGGGTTCGATTCCCCGTATCCGAAAGTTTTTGCTACTTCTCATTTTGAATGCATGTGGAACTTGACTTGAAGGTGACCGGTGACTAGCTCCGAGGTCTTTCCGATCACATATCAAACGTCCGTGTAGAGGTGATCTTGAGGTCTGGCCAGCAGCGTCATCTTGAACCTCGAGAGGTACATTTGTCACCGTTTTTGACTCGGATCCCACAGGATGCTACGCCCACACCGCATCAGTCGCTCTGGACACATCCGAGCATCCATGCCAATGGTCAGCGACGTCACGGCCTCTGCCAGTAGTGTCATCTGTCCCATGACTGATATTCACGGTCCTTCCCAGCTTCGTCGCCTTATTTCTGTGACATCCACCGACCACAAGGTCAGCAATCGGCTGTTTCCATTTCTCCCCGTTCTGTTGTATTCCCACTTACATGGACGTCTTCTTTGCCAGCAAGTCCAGGTTCTCCTTGGATACCCTCCCGTGCGTGCCGTGAATCATATGCGTTTGTATGGAAAATACCTATAAATGGAACACTCGGCGCACCATACGGTACCCTGGAATACTGCGATCAGGCGGGATATAAGCCCTCTCCTCTGGGCCTGCGAAGTAGCCGCCAACCCCGCCTTCAGTCGCCATGAAGCTCAACTTTGGAACCCTCGGCATTGCCCTGTTGGGGTGCTCCATCGGCACCCTTGCGGCGCCTCCAGGATCTAAAGGTATGTTCCTGGAGAGAGTATTGCTCAATGCTAGGCTCACGTTGGCATGTTCCCCTAGTCGTGATCATCCAGATGTTCGAGTGGACATGGGACAGCATTGCAGCAGAATGCACAAATTTCATTGGCCCCGCCGGTAAGCCCGCGTTTAGCTGTACGTCCAAACATGCTCACCGTACGACCGAGTCTCTTAGGATACGGCTTCGTACAGGCATCTCCCGCCCAAGAGCACATCACCGGCACTCAGTGGTGGACGGACTACCAGCCCGTGTCGTACAACCTCACATCTAAACGGGGTGACCGCGCACAGTATGCTGCGATGATACAGACGTGCGAAGCGGCGGGTGTAAGCATCATTGCAGATACCATCTTCAATCACATGACGGGGAATGCCAATGGTCTGTCACTCTCCTTCTGCCTTTAATTACACGCTGAATCTCAGCTTTCTTCTTTCATCATGTGCATACCAGGCACTGGAATTGCCGGAGACTGTGAGTGCATATACCCCGCTCCAACTTATCCATGTCTCCCCCACCTGAGCTGCATACTCCACAGCATATACGCAGTACGCTTACCCCGCGGTACCATACACATCGGACGTGAGTGCTGAGTTGTGGTGACGGCGCACCATCTTGACTGGCGATCTGCAAACTTGGATTATCACTCACAGAACTTCCACTACTGTGGGCTCGAGCCAGATAACAACATCGTCAACTGGGACAACGAAGTCGAGGTGTGGACGTGCCAACTCGACGGACTCGCTGAGTACGTTTCTCCACCCCCCAGTCGCCTGCGCACCCCGACCCGGTCGCTTTAACCATCCCACTGATATCGCTTTCTCAGTCTTGCGACAGAAACAGAGTATGTGCAGACAATGGAGGCAGCGTACGCGAACGACCTATTTAGTCTGGGCGTGAAGGGACTGAGGCTCGATGCCGCCAAAGGTGAGTGCAAGTCCACTTAATTTAGGCTAATAGCATATACATATCGCAATCGCACCAGACATCAACCCCTCCGATATCGCGAACATCACTGCTCTCTTCACGACAAAGCCGTACATTACGCAAGAGGTGCGTATTTCCATCTCTTGCTCCCTTCCTCAGCCCACATGACCGCGCCCTATTCTGACTCGGTGCGCATTTGCCCAGGTCATCTGGGGTGCCGGACAGCCAGTTACACCAGAGCTTTATGTAGGCATCGGTGGGTTATATGTGTGGAGCCTGAAAACGCGCTTATGAGCTTACCTGCGCCGGACAGGCGACGTCATGGAGTGAGTACTTCGTTTCTACTGGATCCTCCATGATACACAGACTGACGACAGTGCAACAGGTTCCGGTACACGTCCGCTCTGCAAAGTGCGTTCTCCGGTAGCGGGATCAGCGCTTTAGAAGATCTGGACGACCAGGGTATGTCAGCCTCCTTGCTAGAGTCTCACCTTGCACCCCCAACATAAGAACTCACCTCGTCAATCTCTTGCTTGTCGAAAGGCTGGGTCGCCGGGACGAGCGCCAATGTCTTCGTTGCAGATCATGATACCGAACGAGTCAGTTCAAACCCCATCTTGCCATGCATCTCGGCCGCGTAGCGGTACTCACACCCCAGCAGAGCGGCGCCTCCCTCAACTATCAATCGCCCTCGAATACCTACACCCTCGCACACGTATTCTCGCTGTGCGTACCTTCCCCACCATCGCTCACGCCAGAACTAACAGCAGCATCCAATCATCGCAGCGCACACCCGTACGGCACACCCACCGTCCTCTCGAGCTACGAGTTTAGTAGCTATGATCAAGGCGCGCCGAATGGCGGTAAGCTGACTGAGGGTGCCCCTAGGCCCAAGATTCCCTCAGACTAACATTTTTTGCAGGTGCTGGAACATGTACGAGTAATGCAGGCGAGAACGGCTGGTCAGCTTTCTTTCCTAATGGCTTCACCGCTCGATAAAGAGACTAAGAATCCGCTAGGCTTTGCCAGCACCGCTGGTCCGCGATTGCGGGCATGGTTGGGTTCCACAACAACGTAGGCTCCACAGCACTCGGGAACTGGGTCTCGCCCAGCTCTAGCCAAATCGCTTTTGGGCGCGGTGGGTGACCATCGCTGTCTCACTATTGTATGTCACCCGGGGACTCACGATCACCACTTTCTCATACTCAGGCTCCGCGGGCTTTGTCGCGATCAACAACGGCGACTACCCGTGGACGGCTACGTTTGCGACTTCCCTCCCGGCAGGGACGTACTGCGACGTGATCAGCGGCCCGCCGGCGGGAAGCGCTTGTGCTGGTGCTTCGTATGTCTCCAATCCATTTTCAATATTCTGCTTTACCTAGTTTTATTGATTGATACTGTTTTCGGCGCCCAGGTACACCGTAGCGTCGGACGGGACATTCACCGCAACCGTCCTGGCCCGCAATGCGGTTGCTCTGCATACCGGGGCTCTCGGAACGGGCACGACCGTCGCAGTGACGTTCGCTGAAAATGCGACCACCACGTACGGCGAGGTGAGTAATCCCACTCTCTGTTTGACCGTTTTTCACTCCGTCGCAGAACATCTTCTTGTCTGGGAGTCTTGCAGAACTGGGCTCGTGGGACACGGATAATGCGGTACGTTCACCACTCTAATGCTTGGCTCTGCTGATGATGCTTTCGTGGGACCGCAGATCGCGCTGTCCTCAGACGACTATCTCATCTGGGAAGTCACTGTGGACTTGCCTGCCAGCACCGCGTTCGAGTACAAGTTCATCCGCGTGGAGACGAACGGGAGCGTGAGTGCCGCTACTTGCTTGCGGAATCCAGTTGTTATAACCAGGATCCCGAGTATTCGATGCCCTAATGCTGACCGCACACGCGCATATTAGGTTGTGTGGGAGTCGGACCCGAACAGGAGCGACACGACGCCCGCGAGCGGGACACAGGAAGTGGATGATACGTGGCGGTAAGGGAGTGTATAGTCGTGTCCGGGACCGGTGGTATCTACCTTCACAATATCTTATGCTTATGCATCTGCAATGTAACATCATCTGTGGGCTCCCCTAGTCCTCTTGGTAAGAGTCCTACGCCCCTGGGCCCTCCGTCTCCCCCACTTTTCTCTCCAGCTTCTCCATTTTGCTCCCCACCTCCCCTTGCAGCGCAGCGATCATCTCACACCGCCGGGTCGAACACAATCGTGCGCCTTGCGAGCTGCAAATTCGGAAAAGCGTGCGTGAGGAAGGGAAGTGCGAAAGAGATGTTAGGTGAGGATGGCACATGTGGATGCGTGTGTGGGGGCACTTACAGGTTCCTGTGGGGGTTTGGGGCGCAGGGTAAGCAAGGGGTGGGTGGGCTTGGGAGCAAAATCGAAAGAACAAACCAGACGGGAAAGGCTATGCTGAAAGAATAGAATGCTGGCTGCAGCTCGTCGGGGAGGACAGCGCTAGCAACGTTCGCGATGATCTGTAGCCACAGCCCACCCGTGCTTCTGCGTCAGGACTGCTCTTCTCACACATGGAACGCTAAAAATTATGTATACACACCAGCGAGAACAGGAAGAATGGCACGAACTTCGGCGTGAGGACCGTTATCATTGACTCGAGTGCCAGACCGAGCGCCGCCATGCCGAGATAGACATACAACCAGAACAGCATAAAACCACTAGCGGTGTTATACCTGACCCATCGAGCGCGTGCATTAAGAGGTCACGCAACTGAGACCAATGGCGGTGGCGTACCTGGTGTCGAAAGGCAGGTGGAATGCCAGGCTTACAAGGGTGTATGTCAAGCTCATGGGGACGTAGGCCACCAGAGGCACAGCGAAACGCAGAATCAGGTAGTGCGAGAAGCGGAGGTGGCGCTGGATGAGTGGACGGGCGGCTGCGTTTGCCATCGCCTGTGTGGCCTTTGCGTTAATGAATTGCTTAAGGGCCGGGCAGGACCTACCGTGATGAAACTGGGCGAGAATTATTGAGCATGGGGGCAATACGGGCACAGCACCACTGATACCAGCACTCACGCGAAGATGCACAAGAAGATCTGCCCGACGAGCGTGACGGCGGTCGCCACCGGCGCACTGTATTAACAAAGACCCAAAGTGAGCACGCACAATGCCGACGTTCTTAATGGGCGTAGATTGACGGTAGTCCAACCGACTGCGGGAGAGATGGTCTGCGGCGCCCTGGCGAGAAGCTCTAGCGCGGTGCCGTTGACCTCGCCCTGGGCATAGATTTGCGCTAGATATTGCTGCGCAGAGGTGGTGGCCCATGCGGACGTCGTCTTTTCGAGGAGGGCGGTTGAAAGCGGGACAACGTAGTTCCCGGTAGCAATTTCTTGGCGGGCCTTGTGTGATTCATTTCAAGGGTGAGCCATAGCATAAGCATATATAGCCAATATCATCACCTGCGAATAATAGACGGTTATTGCAGATGCCGGGTCGTATGAGCTGTCGCCATTTTGTCGCGCAGTTGCCAGTTTATGCGTAGCGTTTGCTTCTACTGGGAGGGACAGACCTTCAGTACGCAAAGAGAAACAGTGATACTGCAGGGGTTTCCTCACCCACCAAGGCAAGCCAAACTTGCTCACCGATCACGGCGTCGATGATGTCTTGGTCGCTCCCGGCTGAATCACCATCGACAAACACCCAGCCTAATTGCGGGCCCGGGCTGCTGGTATTGTTTATATCACTCCAGAGTGCGTGTCCGAGACGCGAGTTGTCGCGGTCGATGAACCACGCTGTGAGATTGCTTGTCATACGCGCCGAGTAGGCGAGAGCGCCCCAGTATCTGCATAAGGGCAATAAACAGATAACGCATTGCTCTTAAAAGGCAGATTTTCCAGCGACTCAGACTTACACGGGTAAGCACGCCCACATGAGCAGCAACGTCAAAGCCACCGCACGCAGTACAATGGTCCAGTACTCTTTGCGTAGATCAGCGAGCTCGGGTGTATAAACTAGAGATAGAGGCCTGTCGTTTCCCATTGACACCCAAAATGCACCGGGCTGGTTCACTCACAACTTTGGGAGAATGCTCTCAGCCGTGACGTGTCCTCACGTTGGCAGTGGTCGATTTCTTTCTCCTTCAATGATTTTCGGATTGACGATGAACGACGGATTATATCGCAGGGGGCTTCGACGCGTGCATCAATGGCTTCGACTGACATTGCTCAGTGCAAAAACAATGGGCGAGAAGTGGAGTCTGCAGAGTCTGGTAAATCGACCCTGCATGTCTCCACACAGCATGAGCATATGACTTGGCAGCGATTGTTTGGTGAATGACATTATAATGACACCGTCACTCGGCAAAGAAACTGAAGTTCGAAGATAAGAAAGCTGGGTCGCAGTCTGGAGAGAAAATGGTAAGAAAAATAATAAAAATTCGGATACGGGGAATCGAACCCCGAGCTGCCGCGAACTCATGAGAGGCGGCAATGTTAGCCGTTACACCATATCCGAAGCTGCTTAAGGTATATTACACCATAATGTATCAGGCAGGCCCAGACAGCATGAAATTAAACCAAAACACGGTACGAAAGCCGTCGCGCGGTGTCGACCTATATGTGACCCCTGTGACTGCCTGCCGAAGTGTGACACGAGAACACCACCGCGACAAGAGATGTTGTGCCGTGTTGAATATCTTCTCAGAAACGCGACATCCACAAGAAAACTCTAGCGACTAGGCTGGATCACCATAACTGAGCTCACTCATGCGAAGAAACTCCTTCAACTTGCGCTGGTACCTTGAGTTGTGGGGGCATCTACAACATCCCTCTCACCATCAGAGTCGACCTCAATGACGCTCCCCCCCCCCTTCAGCAATAGCTGGGGTTCGACTTCAGCATAATATTTTCCGGCAAATCGGTATAGCGAATCACCCCTTCGGCAGGATCAAGGAGCTCCTTGAGAGTTAGCTGGTTACCAGTGGACGGCTTTCTTCGTTCTGAGGTCCGCCTCGAATGCCGCCGCCTGAGGGCAGGCAGTTTCAGTTGTGTAGCAGTTTTGATGGGAAGTCTCCTTCGACGAGATAGAAATACTTCTCTATCGAACAACAGTGCTTTGTATTGGGCCGAAGTCCATGCATTACGAGATAATCAACTGTACTTGTACCAAGCCCTCGAGGCCACAATAGTTTCTCGCCGGTATACGACTCAACCGATCGTGTCTACTAAGGTGTGCGAACTATACGATCCTCTATTTCAGCTTCGAAAACATCTCCCGCGACATCTCCAGAGTTGCTTTTTCCGCTTCCAATGTCTCCTTCTGTTAATAAAATTCAACAAACGGAGTGTCGAAAGAATGGATGGTTGTTACCTTCTCGATATTCGCGGCCCTTACTGTAGCTGGCACAGTGGCCTCGTAGTCTGATTGCGAGATCACTTTGATTATCTTGTCGAGGTTAAGGGAGACGAGGTCTAGCTTCTTGCTGCACTTGGAAATCTCGGCATCGAGATCGACAAGGCCCTACAGAGGTATAAGCACGACAAAGCGCATCACTGGGCCAGCACCTACTCTGACGAGGACGTAAACAGCCAGCGTCGACGACACCACAGCTGATCCGCAGCCTGCAGGCACTTCTTCTACCCCTCGTACAACCTTGACGCTCTTGCAGCCTTTCGTCAAGGCGACGATTGTGGACGCCTGGGACTCGAAGAGTGCTGCTTCCTTGTCGGTCTGGGCGTGGATAAAGACTGGGCAGAAGTCAGCGTCAGAAAGCGTGCCAGACACTGGCACGTACGCTGTATATCGGTTGGCAAATTATAAGATGCCGCCAGGGAACGACCCGTTTTCAAAGTCGAGAACACCAAATCGAAATCTTTGTCTGCCTCGGCATGAACAAAGTTCGCATCCTAATATTCGATCATCTCAGAAAATGGTACAGGCGCGATGTGACTTGACTTACGTATACGGGGTATGAGGAAATCATGATGGAAACAGTGGAATCGTTTGGTCGCCTAGGCAAACGCTGCCACAATTCCTCAGTCACGAAAGGCATGAACGGATGAAGTAGTCGAAGGCCATGGTCGAGACATGTGTACAGGGTCTGCTGAGCAGATACACGTGCTACTGGATCCACCGACTCGTCTGTCATGGGCTTCATTGCTTCCTAGATTTATCAAGGCCGTTAGCTTGACGAAAGTAGCCACGAGCCACAGACGCACGATATACACGTCGCACAACTCATACAGCCAAAAGTTGTACGCCGACGTTGTCGCGGCCATGAAATTGCGCTCCTCCAGCTGCGCATTGATTTGGGTAGCGGCTATGTTGAGCTTGTGAAGGATCCACTTCTCGGCAAGGCTTTCCTTCCCGGTTGGCTGGGGTAGCAAGTTAGGAATGGGAGAATAGTGGAATAGAACGAGAACGAACCTTGGCTGTTGCCTCCGGAACAAACTTCTCATCAAGTTTGAGCATAGCAAACTTGGTGGCGTTGAAGATCTTGTTGCAGAATTTACGGTAACCCTCAACACGAAGTATTTCCAGGTTGAGATCGCGACCTGGAAAGCATAGTGAGTCCACGTACGGTGCAGAGGTCGTGAACCGTTTACCTCCTCCGGAATACGCGCATAATGCGAAACGCAGGCCATCGGTCCCACACTCAGGAATACCCTTGGGGAAATCCTTCTTCTGGCCCGCAATCGCCTTTGCTATTTCTTTATCGTCTAGGTTCCCTTCGTACAGTTTTTGGTGCAAGTCCTGCAACGGAAGACCGTGTATGACGTCTAGGGGATCCACGACGTTCCCCAGGGATTTAGTCATCTTTCGACCGTGCGCGTCGCGAATCATCGCATGACAGTAAACTTCCTTGAAGGGCATCTGATCCGTCAGATACACTCCGAGGAGAACCATACGCGCCACCCAGAAGAATAGGATATCCCAGCCAGTTTCGAGGACGGATGTTGGATAGTAGTGTTTCATATCGTCGCTCTGCAAAGGTCTCAGCGTCAAGACACTTTCCCACTAGCAAACAGAAGCCTCACCTTCTCTGGCCACCCCAAGATAGAGAACGGCCATAGTCCAGACGAGAACCATGTGTCGAGAACGTCCTCATCCTGCTCTAGGGTAAACTTGGCACCATTAGCAAGGACCTCTGCGCGTCTGGTCGCCTCCTCGAGAGTTCGTCCAACAACCCAGTTTTTCCCGTCATTTACCTAGATTGGATATGAGGAGACAAGTCGCCAAAGAGGCACAACACCTTACGTCGTTCTCTCCCCCTTCTATTCGGACATAGTAGGCGGGACACCGATGACCCCACCACAACTGCCGAGAGATACACCAGTCTTGGATATTTTCGAGCCATCGGTACCAGTCGGCCTCCGACTGCTTGGGTTGAATATTTAGCTCACCCGCACGGGTACGCTACGGGAAAGCTCGATTTTAAGCACAAATCGAAGCTGGGGTGGTAAACCATCCAGACCTTGATAGCTTCTTCCGCGAGGGGCTTGCAGTTCACCCACCACTGGGGTTTCAGGACAGGTTCGATAATATCGCCAGATTTTCTGCGACTGATGTTAGCCGGTAATCAGATAAACAGGCCGATACGTACGCGCAAAGAGGGATCTGCATTGGGTTATCTTTGGTCTCGATGAAGAGTCCAGCGTCCTTGAGAGCCTTCACCACCGCTACACGGGCATGGAACCGTTTCATGCCCTAATCCTCGATGGTAAAAAAACGAACTTCATGCTGGGCCCCGTTACCTACCTGGAAGCGTTCACCAGCGTTCTCGTTAAAGGTCCCGTCATCATTCAGTATGTTGATAAACTCCAGCTGATGGCGTGTCCCAACATCATAATCGTTCGGGTCGTGTGCAGGTGTGATCTTCACGGCACCCGTTCCGAACTCCATATCGACTACAATCGCATCTGTGACGATGGGGATGCGGCGCTGAACGAAAGGATGCGTCGCGAACTTTCCGTGGAGGTGCTGCCGACAGACGTATAAACCAAATGAACACAGTATCCAAATATGAGTGCTTACTTTATACCGCGGATCGTCAGGATGGACGGCGATGGCTGTATCACCAAGCATGGTCTCTGGACGAGTCGTGGCCACAATGATCTTCTCATCTGATTTTCAAGATCGATTTACATGCTAGGCGCAACGAATGAGTAAACTTGCCTGAGCCCTCTATAGGGTATGCGAAGGACGTGATTAATCCAAATTCAAATCTTTCCTTGGCGTCGTATCCTGGCACATTGAGGAGTGTTCGTCCATTTACCTGCATTTGTTCAACCTACAGCTTTCCGTGAGTCACAAGGGATGTTACAGAAACAAAGCTAATGAAGCACACCTCGAGGTTCGATAACGTAGTGTTAAGTCTCACACACCAATTGACCATGCGATTGGAACGGTATAAGATACCGTCCTCATGCAAGCGACAGAATGTTTCTATAACGGCTTTTGAGAGTCCCTGCAATGTGTGGATTAGTCCCACGCAGGGCTTCTGTATCGACCATGCTCACTGGGTTCATGGTGAATGCAGTGCGCTCCCAGTCATAACTGCCTCCCAGCCGACGTAGCTGGTTAGTGATGCGGCTCTGATAACTGGCAGGCATTCAGCACGCGATGGTTATCAGCCGACATGGAACTCACTCATTCTTCCAATCCATGACTTTTTCTACGAAGTTCTCGCGGCCTAGATCGTGCCGGGTCTTGCCCTCAGTCTTGTACAGACGTTTCTCTACGACGGACTGTGTCGAAATACCAGCATGGTCAAATCCGGGTACGAAGAGCGTCGTCTTCCCCAGCATGCGATTCCTGGATAGTTATGTCAGCAAGATTGATGATAGGTGGATCAGTGATTAGAGTCTTACCATCGCACTAAGCAATCTTGGATAGCCACAGTTAAGGCATGGCCGACGTGCAAGCTACCGGTGACATTTGGAGGGGGAGCGGGAATGACGAAAAGGCCTTCTGGTTTTGCTGTGCCATCTTCTGCTGTCTGCGGTTTAAAGAACCCTTGGGCCTCCCACCAGTCGTACCATGCCGCCTCGACAGCCATGGGGTTGTAACCACTTGCCATAGGCTGCGATAGATCTGAGTATGCAAATAAGCACGGAATCCACACGACACACGAGCACAGATGACATCTAACCTTTCTTCTCGCCCTTGGGGGTGGTGTTCACGAACACCGCTTCCTCCTTCTTCTCCTTCTCTACCTTGACTTTTTTGTCACCGGCTGGGGTAGCCGCAGCGACCTTGACTTGCTTTGCGGCTAGCTTGGCTTCCTTCTCGAGCCTCTTGGCCTCTTTCTTCGCTGTACCCAGGCGATTCGAGTCAGATGGTGTCTCAGACATACTTTTAAGATCAATACCTGCACTCTTCGTTGGTCCATTTCCATCTAGTGACGGAGCTGCAGTACCATTTGGAGCCGTGTTTGCAGCGACCTGGGACATTCTTGTCAGGGACAATCGTGGTCGTGGTGCAAGTCTGAGAGAGGATCTGAAAGGCAAAGTCAGATATCGATGCCTTGCTATAAACATCCACGCGCGTCTTGCTGGAGTCAGACTCGGAGTCACTCAAAGATCGACCACCGTGACCTCCATTAGCTAAGCATCATTACAACCTCTGTATTCATCGACCTAGTTCTTTCCACGGCGAAATCTGCGTCGAGGTAGGTCGAGTGAAAGAAAAAAGCAACAAATTGGCGTGTCATTGGACTGCGCTGCATATAAAAGTGTACAAGAAAGAAACTACGGACTAGAATAAAGAAAAAAAGTGGATAAGGTATGCGTCAGGTCCTCTCATCATACAGTCACCACATGGTGTAAGAACGTCCAGCTGAAGACCTAGAAAGTTGCATAGGAGCCCCAGCTCCATGGCCAATGTTATAAGAACCCGCTCTCGAATTCGTGTTTATCCGGGCCTTCTTTGTCCTTCTCACCAGGTATCCGGCCCTCCCCGGCCCCTTCCGCTCTTCGCACCTCCTCCCCCTCTTCTACATGTGAAGAATGGCTTCTCAGCGCTTCTCTCACCTGCTCAGCAACCACCACCCCACTTCTGTCTCCGCCACCGAGAGGACTGCTCTTAAACCGGGCACCTTTCAAGCTGGGCGTGGCGACCCGCAAGCCAGGGGTCCTCGCATCCCCCATATTCGTCGGCATTGGAATGGGCGGGAGAGGCAGTGCAATCGAGCTTCCGTCTTTCCCAGCAGCAGTAGCAGCTAATCTCCTTTTCCTGTCGAGCAAAATAGCCTCGAGTGATGGTGCAGGGGACGCGCTCCTGGAAGCTGGAGAACTCGCAGAGTGGGCGATGCCGGAGCTGCTGAGCGATTTCTTCTTCAGAGGGGGGTCACGGGCGGGTGCCTCCTCAGATGCAGGTGTGACCTCCTCGCCAATATTGCTAATGGCATGCTGTTCGTAACTCCTCTCGGGCTCGGGAGCTACAATCATATTCTGCTTTGGTGTCTCCGACCCCTCCCGTTCGTCAACCTCCCCATCAGAAGGGAGTGTGGTGAACTTCTTGGGAGAGGTGGGCAAATTGGGGTTCTTCGCCTTGTCCTCACGGGGAGTCGGCGGTGCACTCCTCGAGCGAAGGAAACTTAAGCTCTTGAGAGCTATGGGTCGCAATACAGGCGTCGTTGTAGCCGATTTGGTGCCTGTCACCGACGCTACGGGCAGCGGTTCCTCGGTGATGGTTGGCACGGACAGATCAGGCGACGATTCAGCACGAGGAAATGTAGGCTTAGGCGAAGCCTCGGTGGGTACATAGCTTGATATCGACCCATTCGCACCTTCGGGGTCGAATTCGTCGTAAATTTCTTCACCGATGAGTTCTGAGCAAGGAGTGAGCGAATTAGAAACAAACCAGGAAAATACTAATGCACCTTCCAAGACGTCTTCGAGAGTGATAAGCCCAAGAGGCATAACCGCCGGATCGATGCCCTGCAAAAATTCTTCAGCTCCCTCCTTCGTGAGGAGGGCGTCCGCAGGCATGCTCTGCTCCAACCCTGCTGTGTAGCGTGGCAACCTCGACTTGGTCTTATCCCTTTCTTCAGCGTCAGCGAGGCCCATCTCGACATCAGCGGGACGGTCATGGTGAGTACCCTTTTGCTTGGGCCGACCGCGGGAGCGCGCGCCACCTCGTTCGTTCTTAACCGCGAAATCCTTCTCGGTTATGCCGTCCTCTCTGAGCGTCTCAGAGCCGTCACCATCGTCCGCCCAGGAGATGCCTCTGTTCGCCTTGTTCTTACGCTTCTTCTTCTCATGGTCTGCACCTTCTTCCTCGTCACTCTCGCTACCACTGCTGTCACCCATGCCTACCCTATCCCTCAAACGTTGTGTCAGCGAGCGTTTCGCAACTTTCTTAACAGATGCGGCCTTCTCGACGCTAAACCTCGACACAATCGCCATGTGGCTACGACCTTCCTGGAATTTGTCCAGGATCCCAAGGAGACTCTCGTTATTGGGGACAAATAGAACTTTGTTAAGAGGTATTTTCCGGAGTGGGACTGCGTCTGTGAATGTTGCGAGGATGAGCACGCCGCAACAGAACCGCAGGACGCAAAAACGAACCTTTAGGATCTAGTAGAACACACTATGCCGTGGAAAGTCAGATACAAAGTTCGGGAACGCACGCTGATTGCTTACATGCTTCACCAACAAAATACCAATGATCTTCTTCACCTTGCCACCATCGTGTCCTTCGATGTCTTCGTAAACAGGGACACGACTGTGACCAGTCAGACAGATCTTCTTCATGAGCTCATAGTCAAGCTTTGAATCAATGTGAAGCATGAAAACATCTTCAATCGGGGTCATTGCCTGGTGCCACCGAGTGAGAACACTATGCACCAAGGTAGAGATTAGCACATACCTGCTTCACGACCTTCTCCTGCAAATCAAGGGTCGCACCGATGATTGTGACGGTGTCCGATTTGAGGTCGCCGCCGAGCGAAGACATGGATGAGTGCATTGCAATCAGCTCCTTCAGCTCTGCATTGCAAGAATATGAGCAGTTGAGAAAATCACGGAGAAGCCTTCACATACCAGCCCTACGGTAAATAATACCATGATGCGCTCCGAGTACAAATTCCAGGAGTTTCGCAACGGGCCATGAAACAATTCCCTACATCATAATCATGCTGAGCAAAACACAACATCCAAAGAGCACCAATACAAACCAGGAGATAAATCAAGCACTTCGTAAATCCCGCCATTTTCGCGCCGAGATACAGCCCATGCCGAGTACACAGCGATTGCGGGATAATCTCCGAGAATCTATGAAAACAGCGAGAATAGCGATATCAGCATGATGTACGATATTAGAGAGTAGTAGGGACGCGATTGGAAAGCATGAAACGAAACACAATCGCGATAGGAAGGTAGCAGAAACCGAAACTAGGGACCACATGTAATGCCAATGGCATCATGAGACGTGCTGACACCTTGCACCTTATCAATCTCAATGCCGAGCACGATAGAGGCGCCCATTTCGTGGCTTACGCCCTTGCTCGAATGGAGCATGCGGCGGAAAGAAGGACAAGAACAGAAAGGAAGCGTGACGTCACGCAGGACGCAATTAGCGCAAGACACGACGACGGGAAAACGTCCACGCAGATATCAGATAGTCAACACCCATGCCCGTGTCCCACCACGCATGTAGAGATTCGAAAAATGCAGGGAAAACGACCACAGCAGGACGCAAACTCACATGACGATGAGCACCGTACTAACGACGACACTCTGAACTCCGCCACCGAGAACAGGGTCAGAGATGACGGGGAGCGTCTCATTGACGATCATGTTTGCGAGGAGAAGCGTGACAAGTAAAAGATGTCCGTCCTTTCGAATAGGCTTGATTTTATCCGCGTATAGTTTCTGTTGTCTGTGGCACGTCAGGATCATGAGTTTCATGACAAGATTATTACATACGGAGTACCGCTCATGCTGAGGACATTAAGCTGCGTCTCATCGAGGGACATGTAACCAAGTGTCAGACCGGCAAAAACACCAGACAAGAGGACGAGGACGGGTATAAGACACGCGAACACGATGAACTCGGGGCTACGAGAATTCTGACTGGCGCGTTTCGCGAAGGCGTGAAGGACGCCGCCTCCATCTCCATCGCGAGCAATACGCGGCACATGGCTAGATAATAAAGTGAGTAGAGTAACGATGAGACGAGAGGAGTGCGGTGAGTGTATTGGGGTCGGTACCATTCGAGTGTAGCGATTGGGAAACGCAGGTCGAGGTCTCGCCCAATGCCTCCTTATAGTAGTACGTCGCTCCCAGATTAGTCATATTAGCTAATCGCAATATTAGCATTTGTACAGCTACGACGAGTCACCAGACAGATGTCAAGGGGCTCGATTTTGCCAGGTCCAGAAACACCCTAGCACCAGTATAACAACGCCCGCTGTCTCCACGGAAAACACCTGACAAATATGGACAATACGAACAATGACAGTACCAACGAAGGAGAACGCGCACCCTACAACGACGGCAGGGCGTGGCGGGCGTCGGCTCCCGCAGTTGCTCACATCAGTTCCGCAGTCCACTCCAGTGTATTGGAGTCACCCTAACACGGACCCGGAGCCCGGGGTAACAGCACCCTGCGAACCGATACTACCGCACCTGAGGACATGACACCGCCGGTAATGAGGAGGGTGCAAGCGCATCCCAGCCACGAAGGTTCCTGCACGTCATAGTGGTGTGCTATGGCAGCAACTTCCATAAGCGATAACATAACCTTTGCTTCAAATGAAGCCACTGGATACCTTGAGGCCTTGAGTGACGAACACCGTTTCAGCTTTGAGAACAACAAAATAACCGGCCCTCCCCATATACTTGGACCTACAGTGTAACGTAGACGGTTACTGGACTAACGCTGTTGTATTGATGGGCACAAATTGGATGAAGCCTTGAATCACAGAACTCCTGACGAATCAAGGCAACCATGAGGATTGTAATTAGTGGAGAGGATGGTAGGGACTCACTCGCATTGCACCTCGACGAAAGTGACTCGTAGGTCGGCGTTTAAGGTGACACAGTACCCACATCGATATTGCCATAACCACTCCCATCCGCCATGCCACATCAGGCTAAGGGTTTGACTATAGGTAGCAATGCGGACTCGGGGGTACTCTAGTCAGACAAGGTGACCACAAAAGCAAGCGGCCGTAGAAACATGGGCTCAGGAGGACAATTGGGTCCCATTCAAATGGGTAGACTAGGCACGCTCGGTTGATTACCGTAGAGGTCCAGGCTTTCAACATACTGTCGAAAATGGTAGATCAGTTTAATCCGATGGGCCTACGCGTCGAACTAAAAGTTTTCAAAGCCTGAGTAAGAGGACCCGGTGCAGATGGAGTGGAAAAGACAGTGCTTATTACAAAGCGTGCAGATTCCGAGGTCGGGCGGTGTTCGGTCAGAGAGGGTGCTGTGATTCTCGGTCAGAATACTACACCCACTCGAACTGCGTAGACACGATATTACTTAGGCCGGCACCAGAACTTAGACTGGTGACCAGCCCGTGCTATGAGGCAAGCCGTCGATAGACGGACTGGTAAAACTGAGTTTAAATCTAGAGGCAGCGCGGATTGTGACCGAATCGGGAAGCAGGAACTTAGCATGGCTTAGTAAGCTGAGGTTAAGCACAAGCTAAGTATTTCGTCGAAGTTTAAGTCCTCAGTCAGAACTATTGCTGTGGTGAGCGACAATCGACGTCCTGTGGACTCGGCACAAACGGAACGGTCTAAACGAAACTTCTCTCTTCAAACTATGCTTTTGGACTGGTCTCCATCATTTGCTTCGGGGTCTGTCAACCTGCTGCTG
>MU266733.1:0-18213 GCA_021014945.1 Leucogyrophana mollusca | reverse complement strand
AAAGTAATAATCGTAAGTAAATATAAAGTACTCACCTCAGCCGATGCCCGGAGTTAGGCAGAGAATGACTGAGGTGATATACAGTAAGTAGGGACTATATATAGGGCGTAGGTACCGCTCGGTTAGCACTATGGTGAATCGGAGTACAATAGAGTATACGACAATAGTGCTCCGCACAATGGTGCACTAACTCCGGATTACCCGGAGTTGAAGCGCAACTCCTAAGTCCGGAGTTGGTTAGACCAGGACTCCCGAGGTCCGGAGTTGGTCGGAGGACAACTCCCTATCTCGGAGTTAATGGGTTTTGACAATGTACACTTACCGTCTTGAAGTCCCTCGTCATTATCGGGCCTTGACAGGATACCACTCGTTTTCCAGATCCACGATAACGTTCTCCTCCCTTCGGTTTCCCCGGCGAGAAGGTCTTGGATGCTGCGCATGTCGTTACCGGTAAGCTCCTGATACGCTGACTCCCAACCGACTTTCCCCAGGACGCCACCTAGAGCCTTCAGGGCCCCGCGTGCGGCATCGTATCTCGACTTGGCCGTTTCTCTCCGCATTGCAACTTTGGCAAGAGTATTGCGCGCACGGGTGTTCGCCCCCTGGCCGCGAAGATTGCGGTCCTTGAACCCGAGTAAATAGGATTCAAGGCGAACATATCGTCGGACGTCGTTGAGGGCGTCGCCTGCTTGAGCAAATCGCAGACGCCATTCGTAATTCTGGAGGCGGGTGTCACACGTTACTGAGGGTTCGAGTTGGGATGGGAGCCAAAGCTTGATGTCTTCGGGCTTCTCGGGTTCGTCACCATGATTCTCGCCAGCCGCTCTGGCACGAAGTAGAGAAACGGGCGGCATGTAGAGTACTTGTATAGCGATCCACGCTTCGACCTTTCGTTGTAACGTGTTGCTCGTCTGCTGCAGCCGGGCCTTCTGTGAGTCGGTTGCATGTGCACTGAGGGCCGATCTTTCGGCTTTGACGCGACGTCTGGGAAAAGTCAGATAGGACCGCGCAGATTAAATATTATAATCAAAAGACTTACTGCTGATCTTCCAAATCGATGCCGCTGGAGACGAGCATGCTCGGTGAGACGTCCATATGCATCGAAGGGTTGTTTCCCTCTCGAAGCTCCTCGCTTTCGTCTTGGGCTAGTTGCAAGCGCACCGCGGCCTGCGTTATAGCTGTAAATTAATCAGAAAATGTCGACGGAGTGGTGACGGCTACGTACTCTGCACCTTGGTCTCATAAGGGTTCGTCTGTGAGCGATCATTCTCCCAGGCCTCCACCTCGAATCTCCACTGTGCGAGGCTATCCTGTGGCAAGGCCGCCTCGAGTTCGTCCAATGCACTCTGATGCCGCAGCGACTCAGTCTTGGCTTCGTTGTACTTCCGGAACAAAGATCGACCTGCCAAATCGGTCAGACAATTAGATACGAACAAACACTACTGATCGCGGGGGGTGCTCACCTAAACCCGCAACCTTTTTCCAATTCCAGTCTCCAAAGTGGTCGTCCAATGTGTCGCGGCGGGAGCCCGGTCCCATTTCCTTCGTGCTGGACGAGACGGGATTGATATTTGACCAACCACGCTCTGGAGCCTCTCCGTCGGTTCGTCCGACTCCTTTGATGAAGTTGAACGAGAACCTCGTTTGGCATTCCGGGATGTGGGCTGGGAGGTGGAATTTGGGAACGAAGAAGTTGATGATTTTTTTGCTGACGTCGATATGCGACTCGGACGGTAGCATCCCCATTCTTGACCACAAATGTTTGTGCCATTGACATGCGATGTCGTACGATACGTTGAATACCTGGATTGCGGATCCACGGACAGCCGAGAAAAATAAATAGTCCATATTGATGTACCTATCAACGTCATTAGGGGAGACGGCAATAGGTTATTGTTTGGCATACCTTTCGCCTTTCTGGAGGTCGCCAACTCCGTTGGGAAGCTTCATGTTGTGGCGAGCGCAGTCGACGGTTCCAATGCCACTGGCAGCTAAACCACGTGCAGACTTCGTGTCGGCCATGTTCACTGCACTGTGGCTGACACAGGTACTCTTCTGGGGGTAGACATTGAGCAGCGTAGGGAACATTTAGAGTAAAATTCTCACCTCTTGCGCGTAATTATCGTGTGCCTTGAGATACGCCTTATAGACTTTCTCTGGGACAAAGAATGCCAGCCCAGCGCTAAGGCCTGGATCAGCGCTGTCGCTGGATACAAGCTTGCGCTTGAGTCTGAAATTCGCGTCGATGGCAATGAATAGCGCATAGAGCCACCTGAAAAGAGGTGCGTGGCGTGGCGTGACGTGTGGTGGGGAGTGGCGCGGGAATGGTGCATCGACCGGGAGACAGGGTGGTGCATCAACGGGGAGACAGGGAGTGGTGCATCAACGGGAAATGGTGCATCGTGTGTGGTGGGGAGTGGTGCATTGACGGGGGAGTGGTGCATTGACAGCGAGACGGGGAGTGGTGCATCGGCCGGGAGACAAGGAGTGGTGCATCGACAGGGAGACGGGGAGTGGTGCATAGTGGTGCATCGACGGTGAGCCGGGGAGTGGTGCATCGACCGGGAGCCGGGGATTGGTGCATTGGTTGGGAGTTGTGCATGCGCAGGAAGTTGTGCATGGGCGGGAATCATGCGTCAGTGGGAGCCACACAGCAAAAGTTGCAAGACGAACCTTTTTGGTGCCGGCACACTCTCCCAGTCAGCTGGGAGGTTCTTGCCGGGATGTGGACATGCAGGACATAAAACAGCACACTCCCCTTCTTTGGTGGCATCAACGCCCTCAGGGTCATGGCCGCGACCTGAACGCTTCAGCATCTTCAGATGCCGCCACTTGCGAACCATTCGCATGAATGCGTCGTAACGATCCTGAGAAACATTGTGTGAGTTTATACAGCCGCGAATATGTTACAAATGGCACCTCACCTTCGGGGGTGTCAGACCTGTGTTGTCCGTTCGTCGCACAAGAGCGCCGTAGAATTCGTAAGCAGATACTTTCAATTCAAATGATAGAAGATGATATTCTTCTAGCGCACGGAAAGTCGCCGCCGATTTAGGATCTACGGAGGTCGAGGGAAACCAGCGAGCCCTGAGAAGTTGCTTGGTGCGTGTTTGAGCAATCTCACATCCACAGAAGTCAACTCCAACTTCGTGAATACCGTGGCTGTCAATAACCACGAATGCGTCTCCAAACGCACACTCGGGGTTGGGGCAACTCTCGCCAAGTTGGTGTCCCAGCTGAATCCGGAGGCCAAGGCTCTTGAGGGTGACACGCTCGAAGAATGTACCATTCCACTCCTGTAATATATGTCAATCAATATGACCATTTACGTCGAACGACTTGCGCTCACCTTGAGTCTGTGCAAGGGGCTGGCTCTGTGACGCTTCACCGCACACGCAATGCAAAGCATATCTTCCCCGAAACAATCCTCGCACCGGTATTGAGAGCTTTCCGTTCCGCAATCATTGCAGAAGCCAGTACGGCCGCGATCCCCCCTTCCTTCATGTCTAATCAGCTCGTCCAAATATGATCCTCGTTCCGGGACCCAGTGGAGTAGCGGGTGGTCCTAACCCGATGTCAAATGAATTCATCCGCTCCGACAGAGGTTAACTCACCCCAGCAGTGCGTTTCCGCTTCGACGGAACGGCGTAGCCATCTCCCGAATCCCATGCTGCGGCCGAGTCGTCCCAGTGGAAATTGTCGTCCAGACCGATGTCGTCGCTATGAGAATGTAAAGGACTAGGGTCACTGGAGCAAGCTTGTTCTGGTAGAGAGATCGCGCGATTGCGAGCGCTGACGTTGCCCAGATTATCCATGGAGTAAGTGGTCTGATTCACACGACGTTCGTGCTGCCCACTGCTGCTGCTGACGGCAGGAAGTACCCATACGTCCTCTCGAGCTAGTTTTCCCGGTCGTCCTTTGGCCTTCTTTTTGAGTAGGCGTGTGATAGGGCGCACATGAATCACTTGAGTCGCTGGTGGATCACCACTACCTGGTAATATCAATCGGTATCTGGCCACCACAGACATTGGAAAAACAACTCTACCTGCACCGACCCCACCTGCACCACCCGGTAGACGCAAACGCAAATGGAGATGGGAGAGTGATACAACGAAAGGGCTGAGAAGTTCGTCCCAGTCCAAGCGACGTCCAAAAAAGCCAGGTAGGCAAAGAAAGTGAGATTGTCGGTAGTGAGCAGGCACAAGCCCACGTGCGAGTAATGTGTCCATGATATCGGATACCGTGGAACGATTCGTAACCACTGCATGTCAAAGTGTTGAGCGGGTTTGTGGGGCAGGGTAGACATATGACGCACTGATGGCCGTGGTATGGCTAGCTGCACCTAGTATGAATACCGTCCGCGCATTCAGACAGGCCGAGCGGCCCATTCTGTCGGTGCGAATATGCGAGGGATGAGACCGGTGGTAGTGATGCGCAAATGCCGAAATGCGATGAAAAGCCAAAAGGTCTGGCATTGCTCGGCTACCTGAGATATGCTGACGCGTTAGCTTGCTTCCGGGGATACAAAGCCTCAGTTACCCACATATGAAGAATAGGCCAATACCATATAGTAAAGCAACATACACGGCAGCCGCAGCAAGTGTCCGCTGATATTCCACGCTTGATTTTTGGATGGGTAGGGCGAGGTTGAGCAAAGAGAAGGTAAATGCAAGACCGACGGGCACACAGGATAGTAAGAGAAGATTGTTAACGAGAAACCAGATCCAGGGTCGGTGTCCAATGGTAGTTGTTGTGGAGCATGACAAACGCGCGCGACGTCGATAGTCAGATCCGGCGCTCCTGGACGCAGACGCCGTTCCTACGTGCGACATACCTCAACAGTCAATATGTAACACCACCTGGAGAGACCGTCGAGCAGCTAACCTTGGGGAACCACCGGAGGGCATGCGCAGGGTGTGTTCAATCACCAGAAGCCGAAAGAGATTCGCAGAACCCCTACGTGGCATTGTATGCATGCGGCCGAGTTCGGGGTTCCATATCCAGGACTGTACAGCAGGCGTCGGTCATCCGGTCAGTATCAGTGATCCACGAAGGACAACGCACCTCCAGGCAATTGTAGGAAGCAAGTCCATGTCCATGGCGATAGCAGGAAAGGACTTGTTGTTGATACCGCCGGCAAGAGAAGCAAACCTAATTTGTTAGTTGCCAAATATAGAATCAATGAAACACTTTGAACGTTCTATTCAACTTTTGCGTGACCTTTTCTAGTCCTCGTCTGGAGCATCCGCTTTCTTGCTCCGTCCACATGGACGCACGCTGTAGAACAAATTGAAGGTAATGTCTGTCCTTTTCTAGGTATGAAAGCGGCCCGAAGGAGACATTCTGACCTGTGTTTGTGCTGAGGCAGTGTTCAGTCCTTGGAATCGAAACCATGCTACTCATATCAACTGAACCGGTCTCACGAGGACGTCCGCCGCCGCTGATCCCTTTCAGAAGCAAGCCCGCTATCTCACCGGTCACAAGATAACTGGATATGGTACCAGGTACGATTCACGATCCTTAAAGGTGCGCCGCTCAAGCTTTGCCTCTCAATCCACAATCTCAACGTCCAATCCTCCTTTTACCTCTGACTGATTGACCATGTCGACCTCTGTGGTTGCGAGTACCCGCGCTTCTGGCGTCAATGCACCCGCAAACACGGCGGACGAGACGTCTAGCCTCATTGGTAAGACGCCGACCTCCCTCTTCTTCGCTTCTACTGACACCTCTTTTAGACAAGATTGCAAAGACCTTGGCCGGAGTTTCTCTTAGTCGCGAAGCCGCCGATGCGTTGATTGCCGCCATCTTGTTGGCCGTGGCAGTAAGTCTTGCACAACTCGCTGTTACTGCAGCACGAGGCTCAATGAGATCCGCCCCAGGATGCCCCCTTGCTTTCACCTGCTTCCCCCGCGGCATCAGTGTCTTCCCTCACTGATTTGACATCTGAGCTCGCCCTGACGGACAATACCTCAACCTCTCCGCTCCTCGGTGTGACGGCGGCGTCCACAACTGTCACCGTCCCTGCTGCCGTGTCCGTCGCACCCCCCGCCGTGCCTGTCGCACCCCCCGCCGTGCCTGTCGCACCCCCCGCTGTGCCCGTCGCATCCCCCGCCGTGGCTGCTACCCTCGTTCCGCCCCCCATCCCGTTCGGGCACAAGTACGAGCAATACGGCGGGCGCACATATTGCCTCCCCATCTCCGTCACATACGCTCCCCTGTACTATATCACCAAAGGAAGGCATGTTGGCGTCGTGGCATTGTGGTAAGCAGCTCACTGCATTCTTTTCAACCGGCCCGCTCACAGTTTGACTGTTTAGGCACCTGGTCGCTCCTCTCGTCATTGGGGTTCGACGCGCTGCCTACGGGCGCGCTGACTCGATCGAAGATGGGCGCGTTAAGATCCAGGAGGCTATTGACGCAGGAAGTCTGGAGTTGTTGTAAGCATCTGGGCAATGGTGTGGGCCTCCCTTGAATATAAGTTATATACGTTGGGTAGAACTTGATTTAAATGTATCAAATGTCGGGCCCAATACATCGCTTTTCTTGGACTTCGTATAGTTGGGACCGCTCGCTGTGTGACAGAACTGCTCTGGCTATGGACGTCTATAATTCTCTTATAGCCCTCTATTGGTGGAGTTCGGGATACTTACCGGTAGCCCGAATATTGCGGTCTGTGAGCGTGATGGAAAGACCGACCAATTTTTTATGTTGTCCATAGTCTATGACCGATGCCATGGTGAAAAATATAATATGATCTTGTCAGAAATGTCTGATACTATGATATGCTACTGACTTTCTGCGGTGTAAGATATCGTTAATGTGTTCTTCATAAATCTCCTATGAAAGAGCGCGCAGCCGAGCGAGTTTCGACTGGTTTGTATTGCTTAATTAAGTTGCTCCTGCTTCATGGCACGTCCTCGCCTCCACAACACTCCTCAAGAACGGTCAGAGGCGGCTCGGCTTTACAGGAAGACATACTATGAGAAGTACATGATTATTAATTAAGTCTTTATGTTTCACACTGACCTTGTAACTTCTAGGCATCGAGATCTCATCAACTCAAAGCTAAGGCGCAAATACCAACGACGGCACAGGTAAGCCAGTCGGGTATCCACCTGTTTTCAAAGTACTAATATATCACACATGACTCTAAGCAAAGACGGGCCAGAGGCCAGCGAACATATCGTGTCCGGTGTTAACGCAGGCCCCGCATCCCGCCTTGAACGTCCCGCCTCACGAAAAGCCAGGTACGCCCCAAGCCAATCAATCATCCAGCCCGTATTTAATCCTATATACATACACGTTTCCACCAACAACAGCAGGAGCACGCTGTTAACAAGCGTGTCCATCGAGAACAAACTCAAGGTCCTTGCAAACGGGTCATCTACAGCTATGCTCGAGTCGTTATACCAGGCCTCCACTACGATTGACAACTCCGGCACCGGCAGTACCGAATGCGTTCAGCGTGCACTGGATGCAGTGGAGGAGGTTCGGGTATTCGCTCGGCAGTTGGAGGCAGATGTTTTGCAAAGGGCGGGGTGTGGGGACGAGTTGCACAGGGCGGAGACGGCCTCCAGTCGGGTACAACTGCTGATTGCGTTTTTAGAAGAACTCCTCTCATACGGCCTAGCCTCAGACATCATCGGGCTGGTGGACGTGCACGACAGAGGGGAACTAATGTTCCAGGTGAGGGGGGATTTGTGGCCGTAACATTGTGTCTATTCGAGACGTTATCAATAGTTTTCAAGATCATACCTCAACTTTCAGCACTACGTAGAGTATCTACTTCGAATAGTATGAACGTCTCTGTCTCAGCCGCAATCTCCCGTGCCAGCTCATCCACGTTTTCAGGTGCTGTAGTATCAGCTCATAAGCATGTGTTCAGGACATTGGACTTGGAATGGTGTACTGACCTGGCAACGCCGTGTGATCGCTCGTTGGAGTTGAATTTGTTGCTGAGGTGTCAAAACGCCTGCCTCGGGTTCCTCAGGCCACAGATGAAACCATGTGGCAAATAGGATGGTCCAGAAGGCAGGTAAGGTATTGTCCTCGACGCTATTCTTGTAGTGAGGGACGTGCTCTTCGAGCCATTTTCGCTGTTCTGATGTCACCCATTTCGCTAGCGGCATCTGCGGTTGGGATATATATGTCATATATGAAATGTCGCGGTGGTTTAATTGAGGGTTTACTCACCGTCAATCAGCGATCGAGTGGGGCTTAGGTGGGGTGTGGATAATTTCGGTGTGGGAACCTTTATTAAGATTGCTTCGGCTTACTCCGGCGGCTATATAGTTTTTCATCGGGGCAGATAGAGTGATAATTAGCATAAAAACATAGCAAGAATCATCTATGAAATATAAGTGGGAGACTCGGCCGGGGGTATCGCGGACATTATCACTCAAGTAGAATGTGAATGGCGCCGATGGCGCTCCAACCACAAGTGATGTGTCCGTCGGCAGCATATAGCGCTCTTTTAACCTTGTTATATTATAAAGGTGAGGCCACTGTAGGCTACTATCCCCTCGAACTTTATTTTACCACTGATACGTGAGGCTTTCATCTCGCTTAAAATTTCTCGGCATATCAACGACAAACCACTAAAAAAGTAAATGTTGTCATTAATGTTTAACTAACATCAGGCGTTATTGATCATGCCTGTCCCCTAGATGGCGCCGTCAGAGTGGACCACCCCAGATCAGAAAAGCTGGCTACAGGCCCGCATCCCAGGGTATGAGGAGTGTGCACCCACCAAAGATTTCTCCAGCTTCTGGCCACCCTTCTTCGAGGAATGGTTTGAAGCCTTCCCCGAGCGAAAACAGCTCTTCCCGAGTATCTCCGACGATGTACCGCTCACCTCCGAACAAGAAGCCATGCGTGGCGATGCAGTCGCAAAGCGTCGTACTGTAAGTTATTAATTGTGTGGTGATTGGACAGCCACTGACTAAAATTATCTCCGGTTAGCAACTGAAAGCGTGGATGAGGTGGCATTCACCTCATGGTGCACGCGCTCGACCTCTCGCCAATGCCAACAACAAGCTGTTGAAGAAGCTGATCGAGCCCAAAGGCCAGCGCAACCTGAGCGAAACCGAGATGTATTCCCAGCACTTCTACCACCGCATCAAACAGGCGGTCGAAGATAGATGTACTCAAGAAAAACTTACGAGGAAGGGGGACAGGCTTTCCGTGGCGCGGCAGGTGGCGAAGGAAAAGCTGGCTCAGGAGGATCCTGAGATCAAGGATAAGTTGGCCAAGCTAATGGAGGAGCAGAAACAGAAGAAAGCACTCAGTCGGACAAGCAAGGAAGTGAACGAGGAAGAGAAAACCAAGTAAGTAATAGCAAAACGGAACGCCTATGGAATGAACTCACCTCGTTGGTCAGGATGATCACAAATCTCCCCTCGTTGGTACGAAAGGTCATTACCGATCTTGCCAGTGCGACCGACTACGCGTTCATGGTTGTTTGGGGGGGACCTACTGTTGAAAAGCAGTTGACAATGTCGGCGTGAGTTTTGACAGAACGTTACAATGACAGTATGCTCACCCACTCTTAGATTTCATTGCGGCGAGCTGCAAAAAGGGAATCATTTTGGACGCGCCTATGGAGACTTCGAAAAGAACGTGATGTTACCGTTCTCTGAGCACCTCCAGCGTTTATTCCGTGAGTTGTTCTGAATTGAGTTCTGACCTCCTGCTGAACAGGCGGATAGCGATGAATGTGGACGGTGGCGTACAGGCGTCAAACAGCGTGACAGACACGGAGGAAGGAGGAGAAGAGGGCGTGAGGCTCGATGTTGATGTGAACGAGCTTTATACACTGTTGTCGGACGCTGGAAACGAGAGTGATGCACCACTCCCCATCTCGCCGTTGATGCACCACTCCCCCGTCAATGCACCACTCCCCACTACACACGATGCACCACTCCCCGCCTCGCCGTTGATGCACCACCCCCGTCTCCCCGTTGATGCACCACCCCCCATTGATGCACCACCCCCCATTGATGCACCACTTCCCGTCGATGCACCACTTCCCGTCGATGCACCCCCCGTCGATGCACCCCCCGTCGATGCACCCCCCGTCGATGCACTACTCCCCACCCCACACGTCATGCCACCCCGCTTACCTCTGTATGCACAGCCCGCCTCTCATGATACACAACTCCCTATGCCGCCTTCCTTCACAGAAGTCAATGCATCACTCGAAGCGGCCCTGGACCGCGATCTGGAACCAGGAAGCTTACCTCTGGACGGCCTGGGCTCGAGCATGTGGGATCAGTTTACCGACAGTCTGGACGGTGCCACTACGTCACTCATTACCCACTCGTCTCGGCTGGCTGATTCGCAGGGCTTGTATAACGAGCAATGGACCAACCCTCCCGTATCCACAGTGAATCTGTGGGCGACCCCCACTAACCCTTTCGCGACTGCAACCAACCCCCTTGCGTCCGCATCCGAGTTTTTCGCGTCGGTTTTGGCCGGGTTTCAAGCTGAGGAGTTCGTTTCACCGGAGTCCCCCGGATCAGTAGCGCTCGCCGCGAACGGAGAATCAACTGCCCCACTCACTGGGGCAGGTATAATGCCGAATACAATAGATAAGACCTCAAGCTCTCCGCGTTCCGACCAGGAGAGTTCCGCCGCGTCAACGATACCTGGTGACCCTTCTGGAATGGGTATTTCCGCCCCTCAGCCTGCCAACGTTACACAACCGCCGGCCGACGCCGATGTTGACACTGACGCTGGAATGGGCCTCCCCGCCCCCCAGCCTGCCAACGTTACACAACCGCCGGCCGATGCCGATGTTAACACTGACGCTGGAATGGGCCTCCCCGCCCCCCAGCCTGCCAATGCCGCACCACCACCGCCCAACGTTAATGTTGACGTTGACACGAATGATGCACCCAACAGCTATGAGGGCGGGACCCAGAATGGAGAGTCATCCCAGCCGCTCGTAGACAACCCCGTACCCGCGCGTTGTACCAGCTGTCGCACAGCCATTCCCTCGAAGCGGAGGGAACAGGCAAACGCCATTGACTACCCAGGCAAAGAGAACATAGCGCCGGTCCCGGAAAAACCTAGCCGTAAGAGAACATCAGGTGGAGAGGGAGGACACGCCAAAAAGTGAGTGTTTGAGATGCGTTCCACGTCGTCCCCTTACTAATCGAATACTTAAAGGAAATCCAAGAATGAGTGAGAATTGTGCTGTCGCTTCGTATCTGTGTCCTGATATTATCTTGCCTGACTACGTATCTACTAATTGCATTGTATATACCGCTAAATTATCTTGTATCTTGAAATTCATGTGATTGCTCGTGTAATCGTGTATCTAAGTCTAATGTCTTGTTTCTTGAAATAAATGTGATTTCACCTTGTATTCAGGAAAGTCGTTGAGCAGTGGACTTGGGCAAAAAAAGGGGCTGGGCGTCTAGGACTTAACAAAATTCGGTAGTCAGGTACACTGAGATGCTTTTTTGGGGGTTGATTGTGTTCGAACATCAGATCGAGCGCTCAAAAGTTAGTTTGACATCAGGAATAGCTATTTGTAAGCAATCAAAGAAGTGGAGAAGGAACAGATCCTTCCGCCACGCGCCGTGGGGGGGCGCGCAATCAGGGGCCAGGTCCATATCGAGTTGGAGATCATCAGATCCCACTGCCACGCGACAGGGGGGCGCATCAACCAAGGGTGGGTCCGGATCGAGCTGTATGCCCAATGACACCGTTGTGCATGACACTCGGCAATCCATCATGCATGACGGACTGTAACGGGGCATTAGAGGCAGTGGTGCACAACTTTTGCCGCAGGAGACGTGCGCTCCACAAGTGGTGCATGACTTATTCTACAGACTGTAAGCGTCAACCTTGCACAACTACTTTCACGGCAATAACAATCATTTCATGCACGATTATGACACTATGGCCTGCAGTGATAAAAGGGAGAATGCACGAACCAGAGCCGCGGCCCTGCGCCGAACGCGTGAAAATTAGGCTGGGGTCGCTTCACGAACTGGCCATGCGCGTCAAGGGGGCGAGGGGAGTTGTATTCGCGTGCATCAGGGCCATACCCATGTGAGATGCGGTCAATCAGTACACGAGAGTTAGTGGAACGAACATTAAAATTGGTGGAGCGAACATCAGGGATCGGTGTGGTGGGCGCGAACGGGAGAGATAGCATTTATGCAAGGCTCAAAGAACAACTGATGGTGCGCCTTGCAGTTGCTCATCATGGGGTAGTCTGACCGGAGGATGTAATCACATGAGCAACTTAGATCTGCATGGTGGTTCCCCAGAAACACAGACCCCAAGCACACAGAACGTTGTCACCGTAGCCACCACTGCCATCAAAGCGAGTCCTGAATCCCTAAAAGATGCGGTAGTCCCCATGTACTGGCATTTACTCGAATGTGACCATGTACGTGTACAGTATCTATTCTGCTCACTTATCCTCGTCCTCCCTTCCCCGGTTCCCCTCGTCCTCCCTTCCTCATTCTCCTCGTCATTCGCCCCCCGCAGTTCATATGCAGTCTGCGTGGAGAAGTTTTCAGCATCCAGGGCCCAAGTTCGTTGTGTGTGCGTATCCTCTTGTTCGCTTCCTATTTCACATCTCATGAACATTTGCAGCAAACTTTTCAGAGTGGTTATGTTCGCAGGATCATCTTCGACCTCGCCCAGGAAATCAGTATCGACTTGCCACACCACCTGCATCGCATTCACATTTCTCCATGGGGTTGACTCATTGAGGCTCGCGTCCGTGTTGTTGATCGTCACAGTCGCACATAGGTCATGAACCTTCAGATGTACAAGCTATACAGGCTAAACCCTCTGCTGATTGACATTTGTGATTCATCAAGTGATGATTAACGTTCCACTGGTGTTAACACGATACCCTGATCGTTTACACAGCCGTCACTCGTGGCATATCGCTGGTGTGTCTAGAAACTACTCGTCTACCCCTCATACATGGTACAGCAGCGCCAACTATTAACCGACCGAGCTATGCTGAATCATATGCTCTTCCAACTGCCGAGGCGGGAGCGGGCTCAGATAGCGGAACGCTGGAAATAACTCATCGCTCAGATATTGCCCACGTCCTCCCAATCAGGCTGTGGGAGACCTTTGACTCAACAACTGGAGCCAGCCACATCACGCTCCTTACTGCACCCATGGCTCGTCAAGGCCGTCAATACTTCTTGGCGCATTTCATGCTACCACCACGCGATAGTTCATCCAAGGGGTGATTGCACATACACCTTGAAACACAGAAGATATTGGGGCTCGGTACCATGTCCACGCAGGCAAGGGGAGTCAGGATACAATCGTGCGCCAGCACGACAATAGGAGAGTTTTGGTAGAGGATTTCTACGAAGTGGACGGGGAGGAGAGGATCATTGTGAGGGGGTTAACCAGAATGGTTTGAAGTTCATGGCGGCACATTGGCACTGAGAGACCCCAGATATGGTACCGGATGGTGTCGCACACCCGACGAGGTTGCTATTCGATGGCGATATGAGGGTTGTGTGTTTCGACGAGGCCAGGGACGGACGCGTGTGCACGAGAAGTTGGGGGATCGCTGAGCTGTGCTTCACGAGGAAATTTGGTGCGACAAGAGTTATTGAGGGATTCTAGCATCGGGTGGGCCCGTTGCCTTTACACATAGATATTTGCTTACATCTTGCAGGGTTGTGGGGAACAAGGGCGAGAACAAGCTTAAACGAACTAATTTGTGTACTTTTATGCTGTCTGCTGCTCTGCGTTGGTGGAGAGTTGCGTAGAGGGTACCGTTTTTTCGTTAATAGGAGCCTTCTCCTCAGTTATTGGTGGTCGATTTCACTGCTGGCTTGACTCGGGCTCGAGGTCTCATCACCATACCTTTAACTGCCGCATCATCGAAAGACGCCAGTAAGGTATGTCAAGAAGGAATGCGAAGCTTCTTGGACCTGAACCAAGTGGCACCCCGACAAGGACCCCGAAAAATTTACAGCCCAGAGCGCAAGCTCAACGCGACAGGCAGCCAGCAAGGCTGTCAACCTCTGATTTCATTCTCGTACACTACTATACCTCGTCAGCCATTTCATTGTCGCCGTAATCATCGACTCGATGCAGCGTTACACACGTGGTGGTAACACCACTGGCTCAGACCCACCTACTCTCACGCCCACTCCATCGAACCCCGTCAGAAGCGATGGCAGAACATCACGCAGCAGCAATATACACACAGAAATAGACCACTCCTGCAACGAAGTACAAGACACAGAAACAGGCAGAAGATATTTGGAGAAAACCTTGATATCCCAGGTTGGAGTGGACTTTACCATCGAACACGTGGTTTCGTGCCTCCACCACATCACCCAGCTCAAAAATATCTCTCTGCCTGCGACCACTGCCATCCGGGCGATAGCTTACATCCTGGAGGAGCACGCGGTGACCACAGCGTACTCCCTCATAGCGGACAAAGTATCGAACATGGTAATCCAGTCGATCGCAGATCACGTAGCGAAAGTGGCCATATCTTCAGAAACACTTGCTGACGCGGCGAAGAACCTGGAAGACGTTCGGATGGGCATGCTTACTCGTGATGAAGAAGCTCTCCAGAACCTCCAGGTCTCGATGGACAACGCCTCCTCCACCTTTGACGACATTCACTCCCGATTGGAGACCATCTCAACCCAGATAGACAAATCCACATCCGCTATCCACCACAACCCACCTCCCATTAATTCTACCACTCCTAATGCTGCTTTCTTGTACCGCGATGCTCTGTTGGGATCAAACTGCACCTCGGACATGTTGCCAATGTTAGATCAACAACGCGCGCGGACGGAAGCTAAGTCACGCCAGATACTACTCGACCCCATTCCTAACAACAGCGTGATTACCGCAGAGACAACGCATGCGGAACTTGTTAAAAAACTAAAGGACGCGTTGTCGGAGGCATACATCAACGATATTACATGTGACCTTAAACCTGCGATCAAGTCGGTTACTAGGATCAGGAATGGAGGCATTATCCTGGAACTGGATAGCGCTCCGTCGGTGGCATGGCTCAAATCCTCAGATGTGCGTAATCATTTCATCCAAGCCATGAACGCTGCCGTTTCGTTCAGGGACCGTACATACTCCATTCTGGTACCCTTCCTACCTATCCGAGTCAACCCGGAACTCGAAGCCACGCATCGTGCAATCGAAGAGGAGAATAGTATCGAAATGGGGGTAATAGTAAACATGAGATGGATCAAACCAAGTAACAGGCGCAATCCACAGCAACAATACGCGCACGCCATGCTGGTACTGTCGGACCCAGCCGCGGCCAATCACTTACTCCGGGATGGTATTCTTATTGGTAGTATGAAGCTCCATCCGCGTAAGGACAAGAAGGAACCTCTACGATGCGTCAAATGCCATCGCTGGGGACACCTGGCCAGGGATTGCGGAGCCCCCTCCGATACATGTGGCACATGTGGGGAACAACACAGGACGGCGGACTGCAAAGAGATCACCAAAAAATTCTGTGTATCGTGTTCCACGCACATGCACGCCAGCTGGAGTCGAGATTGTCCTGAATTCCAGAGGCGGTGTCGCGACATAGACGAAAAACACGCGGAGAACAACATGCCCTACTTCCCTACAATGGAACCATGGACACAGGTAACTATGCCCCCAAAGCCTGCCCCATACATCAAGCCACCCACGAGGAAGGCGACCCCGCCCGGCCCCACCCGAATGCGCCAAACCACGCTCGGAGAGGTCGCGTCCTTCACCCCTGCGACGGCTGCAAACGCCACGCAGTTGCAAAGAAAGAAGGATAGACGACAACTGCCACCACATGTAACGGGCCCAAACGAGCACACTGCGTCTTACACGGGTGCCCCGTCCCCTTCCCCTCCTCCCCCTTCGTCCCAGTCCCATCCCATGCCTCCTCCCTCTTCGTCCCAGTCCCACCCCATACCTCCCCCCCCTTCACACCCTCCACCTTCCCAGTCTCCCCCTTCCCCTTCTCATCCCCCTGTTCCCCATCCCCCTACCTCACGTCCTCCTCCTTCCCACCCCACCTCCACCTCCGCTCTTCCCTCCCCCTCTTCCGCTCCCCCCTTGCCCTCCTCCTCACACCTCAATGACCATCAACCCGTACACGTAGTCAGACAACACCCCACGTCGTCGTCGTCAACCATACCCAACCCCGCCAGCCTGACTAATGCCTGAAGGACCCACGACAACGAACGACAGTCTTCATATTTGGCAACAAAATGTTAACGGCTCCCTCGCGGCACAGGAACACATAATTAACGGACCATGGGCATGCGACTGGGACATGGTGGCGTTGCAGGAGCCATACATGAACCATCTACATAACACACGATCGTCTCGCGCCTGGCGCGCAGTATACCCCACAAATCATTTCACACACCCAGAGAACCGAACGCGTGCGGTGACCCTCATCAGCGCGAAGTTGGACACAAACCACTGGACACAGATACCTTTTCCATCTTCCGATGTGGTGGTCATTCAACTCACGGGTCAATATGGGAAGTGCACGATATTTAATATTTATAATGACGGAAAATCGCAGTCCACGCTAACCACGCTTCGTCAATTTCTACGTAGCAACATCCGCACAATTAGATCAGCTGCGGACGACCATATGATTTGGCTAGGCGATTTCAATCATCACCATCCAATGTGGGACGAAGAGAGAAACCGACACCTGTTTGGCAACGGTTCGGAAGCGGCAGACTTAATAGAGCTGATAGCGGACTACGGCATGATACAAACCCTCCTGAAGGATATACCTACTTTACAGGCCACGAGAACGGGTAACTGGACCAGGCCGGACAACGTATTCGCCACGGAGATCACTTGCGCGTACATCACCTTATGCACGACTGATCCAGCACTCCGCGGGCCACATACTGATCACGTCCCTATCCATACTGCGCTTAGTCTTAATACCCCAGTCTCACAAACACCGGCCACGCGTAACTTCAGGGAAACCGACTGGGAGAAGTTCAGAGGACAGCTCAATGAACGTCTTGAACGACTCCCACGACCAGGGAGGATCACCTCAGAGGGCGTCTTTCAATACAGAACTCAGATGCTGACGAAGGCTATCACAGACACGATAGAAGAAGTAGTCCCGTTATCAAAACCATGTCCTCATGCGAAGCGTTGGTGGACTAGAGAATTGTCAACACTAATGAAGGAAAAGAACAAGCTAAGTAGAAAATCGTACAAGCTTCGCACCTTCCCTGATCACCCGGTGCACGAACAGCATCGCAAGATAAGGAACAAGTATGGAGATGCAATCTATCAAACCAAGAAACGACACTGGATAGACTGGCTGGAGGACATTGATGGGAACGACGTCTGGATAGCCAATAAGTACCTAACGGGCCCCGCAGGAGACGGAGGGTTGACAAGGATCCCCGTTCTACGCGCCAAGAACCCAGACGGCACCGAAGGGATGGCGACAACAAATGAAGAGAAAAGCGATACTCTCGCCCAGGCGTTCTTCCCACCACCACCCGCAGCGTCATCAGTCCCAGCAGACTACCCCTACCCGGATCCCATCGCGGAATATGAACCAATAACGGAAGAGCAACTGCGACGTACTATCGCGAGACTCAGCCCATATAAAGCCCCGGGTCCGGACGGCATCTACAATGTTGTCTTCAAGAAATGCGCCGATATACTCATTCCTCATTTGCTCTCAATCTTCCACACTGTCTTTGCACTGCGGACGTATTACCCGCCGTGGAAGGAGTTCACTACGGTAGTGCTGCGGAAACCGGGCCGCCCCGATTACACAGTGGCTAAGGCGTATCGTCCAATTGCGCTACTCAATACCACGTGCAAAATACTAACATCAGCGGTTGCAGATCAGATGTCGTTTCTGCTCGAAAAGCACAACCTCTTGCCGGCGAACCACTTTGGGGGTCGCCCGGTGTCACGCACCAAAAGTGTTTGGTAGCGAGAACATTGAATATTGACGAATATACGATGCCAAATGCAGCACAGGACGATCCTTCACTCATTAATTCCCAATTTGGATGATCTCCGCTTGCTCAATTCGTCTTATCGCACCACACCGGCATTCATCACGGCAATCACGTAACACAACGATTATTTGCAGACACGCGTCTTTTTCATTTTCCCCACCACCTATCACATTCAGACGCCCGCTATCACACTCGTTACAATCACGTTTACCACATCCCGACATCAGAC
>MU266732.1:0-18301 GCA_021014945.1 Leucogyrophana mollusca | reverse complement strand
TTGCGGCGGGCCCCAGAGGACCTCATATCAGGCCGTTTAAGGCTCTGGGTGAGGTGCACCGTCGCTCCTGTCTATATAGGGCCGAGAAAACGCCTTACTCCCAGGTGGATTAGGACGAGGCATATTTTTCTTGTTCCTTGCGTCCTCCTTCCTCTGTCAATATGTACTGATCTTTATGACCGGATCATATCTACAGAGCCCCGCAGCCTCGATTGGCTACCCCCGTGTTTCGGCGCCGCAGTCCTCGTGCAGCACTTGAAGTTACAGACGGCGAGATGTTGAGATTTCAGGACCACACCAAATTCCCGTGAAATACGAAATCCAAATCTCATGGTCTCACAGCCGAGACACGACTTGCATGACCAACTGCGGTGAAATCTCCGTCTTTTAGTTTGTAGTTCCCCTCGCCAAACATAGGATACTGGTAACCGAGGGTGACTGTCATGAGGTGACGGAATAAGGAGTTTTCGATCACAATCCTGTCCATGAGCCGCAGGCGGCATCCCACCCACTGACCAAAATCCATTCCAGCATCTTATGCTATCCGCCGGGTTCGCTTCGTCCCCGTGACCAGAGCACCCCTGGAATGCCCTCGATATGTTTGTCTCGGTCGTGCCTACATGGCATTGGCTTTGCATGCACACACTGGGGTTCACAAACAATGTTTCGCTGTGACCTCAGCCGTGCACTAAACCTCCTTGATAACGCTTCGAAGATTGCAACTATTGTACATACAACTGGTGGGCCAGGGACGCACATTGTACAAGTACACGAGGACTGCAGTAAGGGAACACTTTGCATCGGGATCATACTACAAGGACAAACACACTCTCATCATTCACTACCTTAGCCTCTGGTTTCTCGAAGCCGAGAGCGGTAATGTCTGGGAGCGTGGGGATAGCAAACGAATGCCCGGTCGATAATGCCCACATGATCATTGTGGGCCAGAACCAGTCAAGGATCCCTTTGAAATTCGCGATGCGTGAACGCCCCTCGGCAACAGCGTCTGCTTCGATCTCATCTTCGAACAGGTCAAGCAAGTACGACGTCATTCCCTGCGTGAGTTCGGGATGGCCCTGGCAAGTGAAGATATGGATGTTGTCCACATTGAGATGGCCTCTCTTCTCGGCCGCCTTGTTTAACGCGACAATGCCCTGATTCTCCGTCTTCTCGCTGTGCCCCCATATATAAAACGTGTTTTCAGGTACGTTCCTTTTGTAAGGCACCCTTGCGGAAAGCCCCCTGAAGTATGCACGCTGGCGCACGGTGAACACAGCGTCATGGTGGAACATCTCAAGATCCTGCCGGTTCCAGTATTTAGTATGACTTGGGTAGTTCCAATCATGATTAATGCACGTACCAAGCTCCCCGCACCGCCGAAAATCATCCCCGAGTGAGTCAGTATGACTTCGTACGGTCCTATCTCCCATCCTTTAGGGTTCGCTTTGACCACGAGGTATCTCCCATCGTCAGTCAGCACGACTTCGTATGGTCCTATCTCCCATCCTTTACGGTTCGCTTTGACCAGGAGTTTTTCTCCGGTGTCAGTCAATACTTCTTCGTATGGTCCTGCCTGTCCTTTATGGCTCTCGCCAACCCAGTCACTACTGAAAATAGGTTCCCCGGCGTCAGTCAATATGACTTCGCGTGGTATCTCCCATCCTGTGGGATTCCCTCTGGCCGGGTTGCCAAAGACGGCGTGACAAATGATCTGGTGGCCAAAGCAGACCCCTGTCATGACGTGCCTCAGAGAACAGAAAATTGTATGGCGAGTATCGGAGATATCAACACTTACCTAAAAGCTTGACCTTTGGGTGTTTCGTAGCGGTCTCATTCAAGAACCTTGCGAGTTTTTTGATCCACTCATCACTGTCGTTGACGCTGTGAGCTATCGTATAGTGCGACGTCAGGAATCTACCCTCGATAGCTTTACAACCAGTGTACCTGAACCTGAAACCATGACCGAGTCGAATTCGTCGACATTGGTGGGGAGCTGTCCCTCCATCGCATTGAACGCGATGACACGGAATGACTTCATGACTTCAGGGAGGAGTGACGACGGCGTAGTAGTAGAGGGATTCGTGATTCGAATCAGAAACTTTGTATACAGATTGGTAAAGAGGTTGGTGATGTTTCCGTAGGATTCGATGAACTCCTCTTTGGTCGGGTCACAGATCAATAAAGCGATCTTTGAGTGAGGTGGGAATGGGATTGATGTCATGATTGTTCCACTAAGGTGTGCAAGAAGTTTCGATGTTGGACTTTGGGGCGCCGTTAGTGCCAGATCCTTGCCCTACTTATACTCCGTAGTGAGCGCCGGTGAAATTGAATCCAACATAGCAACTCACGGCGGCTACGTTTCTCCTGAAACTCTACTGTTCGCTTCAACAGCTATAGGAAGAGACTAACCGGCAACTGCCCCTACCCAGTGTCATGGCCAGGCCCATCGGGTCCACGGTGATCGCGAAGGGATTCCAGTTGGTAGAATGGGGTATTAGACACTTATCCGGGGAAAATCACCTGAATTGAAGACTTCGCAAGGCGTCAACTCAGTATGAGATGACATTATCGATCGCGCATGTCACTTGACTGAGCGGGGAGAACAAGTAAGACGCCTCCCATGAAAGTTCCGTTCAGGAAGGAAGGAAGCCAAGCCTCACAGGTGATTATCTTACCCCTTCGCTATTGGGTAAAGTCGGTTTGGGCCATGTAACTAGTAGGCCCGGTGGAACATGCTGGACAGCTAAGGGTACTAGAAAAGTAGGTCTCAGATTGATGATACCCTACATGGGTTTGCGTGACTATTTCACTACTTACTGTTATCCAAATTGGCTGGCTGAAGCTCCATTTTTGCCCGGAATCTTAGCGAACGGGTGCCAGCAGCTATAATCAACCACTGAGCCTAGATACTGGAGCACCAGAAGAACAAACATATAAGTCAAGCCTACCAATATGTCCAATCGTGGTTCTCGCGCGAACTCACGCCGCCGATCATGGTGAGTTAAATTGACCGCCAATCCAGTTGCTCGAATGCGAAACGGCCCCTCCTGCCGGTGCCAGGGTCCTGCTTAGACCGTAACCCTCGATCCATTGAGGTAGGTGGATTTCCCAGTGCTGTTTGGCTTCGGTATCAGTTCGGTCCGTAAGACTGACTGGCACGCAAGTAGCCGGGTTAGCGTACGGGCCTTGGGGAAATACATACTTTTAGTATCCGATTTATTCTCGGAGGACTTCTTGCGCACGAGGCGACCTATCGCGGCCTTCGTGAACTTCCGGAAAGGATCTTGAGAGCAGCTGAAAGACAAAGGGAGCTGAGACTAGGGATTAACGCAACCGTGGTAAATGTCAGTGTGACGCATCAAAGTCATTGATCGTTTCACACGACCACACAGGGCCCAGCTTTGTCTTTATCGAACAAACTCTCCCCATCGATCTCGTTCTCCTGTTTAAATTCAGCTTACTTTCTTATTTTCGACCTGATTCAACCTGCAATCGCCTTCCGTCGCTTTGTCCATTCAGGTTCGGGATATGATCGTCCCTTCGAATCGAATGCTCTCCGACTTGTTTTGCAACACAAAAAATTTCTATGTAACCCGGATCTACGAAGTGTCTATTGGTGGCTCTGTGATCCTCGCGGAGGAGCTTGTGACTTTTGGCTGGGCCTCGACAATCAAGAGTGAATTCAATGATAGCTCGAGCACTTTGGTCGATAGTGCGCGGTTTAAAAAAAAACTCACCCTTCCCTGTTGCTTGCAAGGTGGATATAATGGATTCATTGTCGAAATATATCCTGTGCGTCATTTTGGGAGTCTTCTAGTCCCTTGCCACAGCAATGATCGATTAATCTGCCACGGCGAGGCTGATCGTTAAAATAATGATTCCAGACGCTTGTAGGTCCGGTCGATGTCCTGAGCCAAACGAATGTCGTCATGTCGCTATGTTCACGTTTCTCTAGTCCAGCTCGTTTCAATGAGCTCAAGTGCACATGCTTGTTCAGGCCACAACGAGACGTACAAACGGACATGGATCTCAGCACGTTTTGTTGTGAGCCGCGTTTTGATCTGCTTGTGCAAGATCCACTCAAGACCCACCCCAGGTCCCCGCCCGGCTCACACCCCGCAGTGAGCGCCAACGCGATCCAAACTCGGGAGCCACACTTCCCCTGACGCGCATCCTCCCACTTCAACAGGCCTAGTGTTCATATGTACGTGACAAATGACACGAAACGCCCCTTTTTCTACCGGATGCGCCAATCCTGCGAACCAAACACATTGCACGAGGTCACAGTATTTGCCAGAAAAGGAGTCATACATAGGAAGACAGATGCCAATGCCGCAACTGCTTCCACCCATGTATCATGGACACCCCCATCGGTCCTCATAATACAGGCAGATTCTCCAACAAACCGAGAGGACCAGAACTATGTACCGCTAAGTTGCTATTTACATACCAAAGGCGAACTGAACTAAGACCTCCTAAGAGTGACTAACTTCCTTCTGTGGTACGTTCCAGTGGGAAGACGAAAGCCATCCGGGCAACGGACTGTCGCGAAGGGATAATGGGCATCACATATCAGAAAATATACGCTTGAAACTTCGCAAGGCGTCAACAGGTCAGTAGGCGCTCGTCAACGTCATTGGTTGCGCATATCACATAACTGAGCAGAGACAAAGACTTGAACAACTCAAATCTGACGTACTCACCATGGATGAAGCTTGAGGTTCCACCACATAAGAGACTACCTTCCACTCACTCGCGCTGGCGCCTCGCATGGAGGTTCCATTCGGGGAGAAAACCAGACGTCCGTGGTTATCGATATGAATTATCTCACCTCTTTGCTTTTAGAAGAAAGTTGTTTTGGGCCTGGCGCAACAGGTAGACCTCGCTGAACATGTTACCCAGTTGAGGATGCTAGATCGACGGTACTTTACATGGGTCTGCGCAAAACTCCATCCAACTTAAGGCTTAGTTACTGGATTTCTAGCAATTAGGTTCGCCCCCCAGGCCTAGTAAAATCTTAGTGCTGGAAAAAGAGGGGTCAACTTTTAAACTACCAGCATATACAGTCGTGCTCCTTGCACCGCCTACCATGAAGTTTTCCGTCGGCCTAGATGTCCAAATTTGAGCTTTCAGGCCCCTTGATTGTGGTTGCTGGGGTGCGATATCCCTGATCGTGTCCGCACGGCCACACAGGGGAATACCCAGCAAGCCAGCCGTGTATAGCATTAATATCAGGCGGATTGAAAGCATACCAGTAGATTGATGCCAGAGGTGACAACCACGAGACTTGCTGTATGGGATAGCCGCATATTAGAGAGGACTTCGCCAGCTCCAAGAAATATCCAAGCCCGAAAATACAGCCATCATCTTCTGACAAGAAGCGGAAGCCTGTGAAGTGTTGACAGCGCTGGATGGAAGCCTGGTTTGGCTACATACCTATACATTATCACAAGCCGGCATGCGATACTCCAGAGAGCGACCGACGCTGAAACAGTTACATAGGTCAGAGTTCTGCTTAGACCAGTATAGTGCTATCACACACCTTTGGCATGACTCGGCGCCAGAAAGGTATACCTGCGTCACTCGTCGTGCTGAGGCGATACCAAGCGGCCCAAGTCTATTCATATGGTCATAAGTAGCCCGCTGCGTTGCTCGTCGACAATCGCCTCGCTAACCGAATGCAGGCACTTCACACTGGGAGAGATGGTGCCGCATTGGTCCCCGTTTAAACATCCAGTTACGTCTATGTCGTTTAGTTAACGAGAGTGAACATGCATCCCTGCGTTATTTTTTGATAGCGAGTCGCTACTGCACTCGGTCGTTTCGAAGATACGGAGTACAACAGAGAGTACCTGGAGTCGTCCCGACCAAGACTACGATGCAAACAAGTGTTTGTCTCGGCCTCCGGTGGATGTCATGCATTCCAAGAAAAGAAACTTCCAACAGAGTGTTGTCTTGAATAGCATAGCATAGGCTCGGACTCACCTAGCGGAGGAGCAGCATCGTCAGGTTACGGGTTTCGGTGTGGATTTGAGGAGAGCGCAAAGTAAGAATGTTGTGGACTCCTGCAGAGGAGAAAGACTGAGGGAGTCCTTGCTCGAGCCGCACGGTATCACAAGACCATGACCGTCCGCCGCGTCAACAGCCTTGCAGTCACGTGGTGTGGATTTCACACTCACCTTGCTCCCTTATATGAGTTAATTATTGCACAGCTCACCTTTCCAACACCGCCTGGAAATATACCAAGGCCGCCTCCCATTTCCTGGTGCTATGTACGTTTCCAAAATTTGGCGACACTTCCGCTACTTACAGTTAAATCCCTCTACAGCTTGAGTGCGCTCGTGTTCATGGCGCTCTAATTCTCCCTCACGGACCTCACCACGTTACTCGCCGGCTTGCCAGTCTGCTCCAACAGGGACTTGAACGCGACATGGACGCGTTTGTGAACCACAACGGTAATCAAGAAGCCGAACTGCAGCGGCTCAGACATCTTTTTGCTACAAGCTGGAAATTCAATATTCTCGCTCTTGATTGCGTGCAAAAGGTAATCCACATTTCCGACTCATCATCGTTGTGGTTCTGACGGTCATCTTGCTTTGACGACACCGACTCCCCCTGTTATTTTGCGTTCAACTCGACCATCCCCAACAACCATCTCCAACAGATACTCGTATATGTGAGCGCGCTCGAGGCAGAACTTGAGCCAGAGACGTGGGAAGGCGCCCTCTGCGAGTTAGGGGTGCAAACCGATGTGGAACGATACCAAAGGATTAAAACATGGATAGAGTCTATTCAACAGATCCACACCGCGGAAAGAGCCGCAACGAAGCGCCACGTGCGTCCCGAAGTGGGATTGCTAGGAAAACGAAAGCGAGATGATGAATGCGACAGTGACGAGCAACAAGATAACAACGCCGGAGATACGTTGCAACAAGATAAGAACGCAGCTCTCGAGCTTCGTAAGCCCGAGGCGAGTGGACGAAATACTGCACAAGCTGCAGGCACGACACCCAACGTCGCACATCCGGACACCAGAGGTCGGCCTCGTGAGTCGAGAAACACAAACGCGACCGTAGCTCCAGAGGCCGGGTATAGCGACGGAGATGGTCTCCTTGTTGGCGATCAACGAATGGGGGACGAAGAAAATGCAGCAGGACAGGAAGACGATTGTGACGACACGGATACTTCAATCACTCAATGGAATGCCGACAGACGAAACTCGGTAGTTGAATGGGTGGAAGACATCCGCGCGAAGCGCAGGAGGATATCAAAGGGAGACGTTTGTTGATATCCCGTTGGTGTCTTGTAGCTCGAAGCATTGTCTGCCCTGAGGGTGAAGCTGGATTCATGAATAACAGCCTGGTGCGTTTACAGTAGTCATTAACGGGTCATGATAGCTGAGGGCATTGGTTTAGTAGGATTGTCGGGTTGTTCGATACGGGCACGATGCCTTTCTCCCGCGGGCCTGAACCCCTGTTCACCATCCTCGGACCTCGGATCTATATTGGCGCAACTCAGGGTCGCATGCGACGTGAGGGTCAACCGAAGACTGATGAAGTCGCACATTAAGTGGTGAGGATGTCCATACTCGGTCGGGAAGCAGGGTGGATATTGAGGAGTAATAATCTACAAATAATCGCAATAAACGTGTGAATAGTATAAGATTGTGCGTATGGCGTAACACTGGCAGTAGATTATAAATTGAAGAGACGCGTTCCCTCGTGCTACTGTTTGACCATTCTTCTTGTTCGCGCCTGCCCCCTCGTCAACGCAGCATCTGCCTCCATTTTTGGTAGGTCTTTAATATCATGCTCCCCCTCGCTCTCCACCTTCCCGCCTTCTACGCCATTCTCCTTCACCCACGTCTTCAGGACACACGACCCCTTGCCGTCCTTCTTACACCCCTTACAGACCCGCCCATGTCGCACCATCATTACATGCAGTCCATACTTCAGCTCCGGCGGGATACGCAATTCCAAATGTGCTTGTGCACCAACGCGATCGGCCGACTTCGGCATCCAACCCAGCAGTTTCGCAAGCCGGAAGACGTGCGTGTCGACAGCGAACGCCTGCCTCCCAAGACAGAACGACAGCACACACGCAGCTGTCTTCGGGCCCACGCCGTCGAGCGAGACGAGCTCCTGCATGGCCTGTTCGTCCGTAACTCCTGGAGCTGCGAGATGCTGCAGGTCGAAGCGCCCATGCTTCTCCTTGACAGTTGACAGCGCCTCTTGGATAATTTTAGCCTTTCGGTTGGCCAAGCCGCCGCACCTGATGGCGGTAACAATGTCGTCTCTTTTCGCAGCCACCATCTTTGCAAAACCAGACTCGCCGGTTCCGAAAGCCGCGTCGAGAGAGCGTTTAGCTGCGGAGCTGTTGGCGGAAGACGTATTTTGGGACAGAATGGTACCAATGAGTGCGTCGAGGACGTTGGGCGCATGACCGCAAGTGGTAGCAGAGTTGGAGCCAGAAGAAGGCGCCTGGTGAACCGGGGCACCTCCGGGTGTGTGTGACGCGAGAAGGGCATGGATGGACTTTGCTTCTGCGGCGGTTGGATGTTGGAAAGTGGGGAACGGCGACGTTGAGTTGAACTCAGCCAAAAGTTTCAGTTTCTTGGAGGCATGGGGAGAATGGGATAAGGCAGGCTCTTCGGTTAATGCTGTCGACAAGGCGGGTAATGGCAAAATTGATGGAGACGGCGAACGACGTCGTTTAGGTGGCATAGAGAACCCCAGAGGACGAAAAGATTCAGAAAAAGCAATTCTGAATGCTGGCACGCTTTCGGGACAACGACACTTGAGAGCTACGGCACTCTACAGAAACCTTCCACAGTCGGGTTTGCAATTGGGCTTGAAGTTTGTGGGGAAGACGTACGAAGTGAAAACATCGGAGGCGCGCGATCGGTAGCCCTAACCCCGTTTTGGGGTTCAACCAGACGCAAAACCCGGCCAAAGCCACCGCCATCGTAAAACGATGGTCCGAGTTGAACTTGAACGGTGATCCACATATTCTGCCATGGCTCAATTTTGTCAAATCCGCGGCGCACGAACCTCCAATGAAAACATAATCGAAGTATTCAAATCATGTATGTGAACGTTGGCTCGGGGCTTCGCATTCCAGCTATTTAGCGCTCAACACCAAAGTGAGTCAGGACGGTTCTTTTTATATCGCATGCGCGTCGGTGAGTCATATTTTACGCAGATCGCTTCATGAGTATCAGACCAGCGCAGGTACGCAGGTGATACAGACAGAGGAGTCCAGACATGGAATCGCTCACTGTGACACCAGGTGCACGATCTCATCCAGATACAGGCCTGCGGGCTTCGAAACCTTCCTGACACGGACGTCATGCAATCGTGTGCGTGAACCTCGTCTTTGGTCCATGCACTTTCGTCTCGCTATTTCTGAGAATGATTAGTCTGACATCTCACATTGTCGGCAGGGATGTCATGCATTGTATCATGGTCTGGAATTTCGGCGGTTGCAGAGGATAGCGAAGGACGGATTGTCGGGTACGTGCTTGCCCGTATGTGCGTATTCATTTGGATTTGCGACGTCTCGTACCACTGTTGACCTTTGGAGCACTCGACAGAAAAGATGCAGCCGACTCAGAGGGCGGTATACACGGCCATATCCGATCGATCTCTGTTCTTCGCTCACACCGGAGACGAGGTCTCGCGAGAAAACTTATGTCGCTGTCGTGTATGCCTCTCTTTCTCGACTCTTCCTGGTCTCTGACGGGGCGTCGACAGTAAGAGCGATGCAGGACACCTACAGAGCCACACATGTCACGTTGCATGTGCGCAAATCGAACGTAGGCGCGCGCGCGTTGTACGCCGGGCTTGGGTTTACGTGTGTAAAGGTCAAGGAACGCCATTGTGAGTCGCTCCAAGTACTCCGTTGCTGGTTCTCGCTCAAGTATACATGAGGAGATCCCGATGGCGAAGACGGCCTCGCTATGATCATTGGGCTGGACAGCTTCAGGAAGCTCTGAGATGAGGGCTTGGATTCCGGTAAGTATTTTGAGAATGTATGGCCGCCGCAACACCGTCTCATCGGCATTATTGTAGCGCTGGTAATACGTTCTCCTATGTTGTTTAAGGCTCCGATCTCTCAGTTCATGTAGGATACACGATAGCTATTCTTCTCTGGTGAGTACACTATCATCATTGGTCTGGGCCACACGTCATGCTGTTACACCGTTACTTTGGTCATTGAAAACTGAATTGCAAACCAGGTGCGTCTAGCTACACCGTCCACTTCGGGGTTTTCGTGCCACGTCTACCGCTTGTCTCACAATATCCAAAAACATCACTAGCTAGCGTGTGTCTCAGCTTGATGCAGGCCTTGATATCGCCCTGTAGGCACGATCATTCTCTGATTCCTCCGAAAAGTCCACGGGAAAAATGGAATGTTTTCCTCGTGAAATGAATGGCTTCCAATGCTGTTTTTGCAAACGACGTTCAACCGCCGAACTTTTTTCTGCCTCTAGGCTATGACACGTTGATTTCCTAAGGACGTTACTCCTCGCTCTCACCGCTACTGATCAGATACTTCATCGGGTTCTCTGCTGCCATAAGACACGTCTTTTCCTGCCACCCCAGACGAAACTCACAACATGACATCTAACGTGAGCACGAACACAAGTAGGGCACTGGACAGCTCAGGGAGTCAACTCAAGTGAGGTCCTCTCTCATCGTTTTTCACATAATTGTAGTAATCCACTGCCCATTAATCACAGTGGTGTCCACAGTACGCATGTCGCCTTTCCCACTCATCTAGTCACTAATGTCGTTTGGACCACAGCCGCCAGCGGGGGGCACCACAACACGGGTCAGAGTCGGGCACCCATGACCACAAGAACTGGCCCGGAACAGGCGCAAGGACTCGGAGAGCACTACCAACATCAAACTGGGGACCAGCATCGCCCAATTACTGGTCAAGCTGTGGTCGGGAATCTGCTGGGAGGGCGTGACCCGCAAAGACGAGCCTGAGGTCGGCGAGACGAGGCTTAAGGGGAAACATGCGGGTGATAATCTTTTGGTTGATGCCCTGACTGACTGGCTGACGTACGCTTTTCAGACCATCGCTTGCGCCGTGCCCACCTGATCTTAGTTAGTCCTTGGCCTCGAAGAGAGGGAAGGGAAGCAGCTTATATTACGCTGTATAGGGCACGACGTCTTCTATTTAGCAATTTCTATCCACAGAGTCTCATCACGTTCATAACGAGGATATCCTAGCGGGTAAAGTGGCACATGTCCTGCGCGAACTCCCGCATCAGTAAGTCGCAAACCTTGGCCTTCTCTGTGGGTGTACACAGGCGCGCAATACTTCGGCGACGTTGTGCTCTCGAGTCAACCCGTCCCAGGACCCTAAGGCCCTTCCATCGACGGCTACTCTAACGCTCTTGCCTTCCGCTATACTAGTATTGTCCCTTAAATCCAGGCTCACCACCCGTAGGCTCTAATCTTTTCCCACTTTGTCCCCGTCCTTGCCATCCTCCCGACTGGCTCCCAACCGCGCCCTGTCCTCCGCCCGGGCCTTGAACATCCCGACTCCCCTCATGTGGCTCATAATGCTCCCCGAGCCCGTGTGCTTGTTCCGGGCCAGTTCGCGTCGTCATTGGAGTTTGATTGTTGCCTATGCCTGTATCTCCAATTCGTCCAAATTTTTCGGGTAAGTTCAATGAGGAGACAAAGCCTTGGATTCGGAGAGCCTACTATGGGTGTCGCTGTGATGGTGGTTCAGTTCGTTTTCTGAACGGTAAGATCGTATGAAAGGTTACTTACTTGATTGAACTCCCTCCTACGAGTCCCACCGTACCGATTGTATTTGTGTTCATGCTAGAGACTGTTATGACTTCCGTGAGAAGTGGGAGGCGGGGGTATCACTGGCCTTTTAACCCCCGGATCTGGCGATGATGCGACCCTGTGGGAAGAGCTGGAGTGAGAACGACTGAGGAGACCCAGGTGGAGAATAGAGTGACGTCACAAAGTTTACGCGCACGTGATTTTGGGTGGTAGTGATTCCCTACTTAACACTCCATACGCTGCAGATCTGATCTGCAGTCGCTCAGAACATCTAGCACGCAGCGCTTTTGGGCGGTTCATACGTCATCCATGAGCGCTTTATACTGTCTGGGATGCAGTTCCGGGCATTATTTCAAGGTTAGAATATTGTGCTAGTGTTTTCATAACTCTCGCGGTTGATATCACATCGCTATGTCCTACCCAATCGTGCCTTCTGCACAGCTAGCGTCGAAAAATTCGTCCCACCGACATCAGATAGCTACCGGTACGTTGTAGCAGAACTTGAACGCGGTGGCCGGGAAGACAGCTTTGTGTGCGCGTCTCGCCTCATAGGTATTGTAGTAAGTAGCTAACGATGAGGGTATGAGTTTAAGGGCACGGTCGAGGATATGACCACGGAACGGAGGCTATTACCAAGTGATGGTTTCTTTGGGAAGCGGGAGGTAAAAAAGACATCGACAAAGGGTGCCGACGGCGGGGAATGCGCGTGAGTACGGGTACGAGCATGAGTGCAAAGTAGAAGCGGAACGCTCATCGAAACGATAGCATGGGAAGGGTTAGTAATTTAAAACTTACTTTGCAGTTCGGGTCCTTGTAGAACAGGATTCCCATTGAGTCTGACGGTTCATCTGGCTCAAACCAGAACGACATGAGATGACTCTTGACGGGACGATTGATTGGAACACATTTATCGCATTCGAATGAATCCTGGTGGGTGACCACGACGGAGCCGCTGTGGTATTGATAACCTTCTGAGGAGTCGTAGTTAGGCTGTTGGTAGAGGCCGACGGCATACTTGAACGTATGTCTCTGTGAAACATATGGGATTGGATTGGGTGTGGCGCTGATGAGGGTGGCAGCGAGGAGAGCAGGAATAGCGGCGGTATACATTCTTTGGTTTAACAGGTTAGCTATGAGTGCAACAACTGTGTCAGGGTGGTGAACTGACTAGGGATATACTCCGGGATCAAGTCTGGGGTGTCGGGCTTGCAGTAGGCTCGGTTCCAGCCGTTTCAAACCCCGCAATACTTGTTGTGAAACGGCTGGGCGAACTTGTCGCGTTTTTGGCAGGCCCGCCAAATCAAGTTTCGGACTTAGCGAAATTTCGAGCGTCGAAGCAAGCTTACAGGGAGAATCGACGCTGGGGCTCCTCAACACCAGTATTACTGTATCAGACTGAGCTGTAGTATAGTAGTACTGCCTACAATAGCATGAAACTGTTAATGTGAAAAAAAAGCGTAGCTTATATGTCTCCTTCTTCCTCAGCATCCCATTCATTGTCTGAATCAATGCCACCTCGATCGTCGTAACCATCCATATCCAACGCAACATCGTCCGCCGTCACAAGATCCAATGCAGGCCTTATTCCCGTCTGCAGGTCGTCGACAAGAGAGGACTCAGCGTCCTCGGCGTTCTCTCCATCTGAATCTGAATCCGAGGTGTCTTCATCGAGCGTAGCGGAGTATTGTTGCTGTGTCCCAGAGTGATCTGGGTTGGTCTGGGACATCGGTTGAAGTGGAAGGGAAGGTGCGGTGATCTGATTTCCGGTAGGAACAAGTGGTGTCACTCGACGGCGCTGTTGAAGAGTCTTGAAGTCATTGTTGTACTCGTTTAGCGCTGAGTTCATGCCCCAAGACAAAGCCATGAATCCGGCTTCGACGACATCTGCCGTGGGGAGATCCCCGTCGTCGAAAGCGCGCCCGAGTTCCTTTTTGTAGACGTTGTGGTGGGAAAGGCTTCCCATGAGCTCGTCGATATCTTCGGTGAGGTCTGGAGCAGCGTGACGATTGCCCTGTTTTGACCCGAGGGCGCCACTGATATTAGTTGCCAGCTGGCGGAGAATGTCTACACACGGGGCAATAGTCGCCAACCATTCCCAAGACGCACCGCTGCCATGGGCTTGGTAGTAATCCTGGCGCAAAATCCCATCCATTAGGCTCTCGCACTTTGGTGATTTGACAGCACGCACCTTGATCCAAAAATTGAGGTGCTCCTGCAAGAGGTCCACTTCAATGAACGAGTTCGGGTGACCGGTTGGGTTGACTAGCCAGTTCTTTAACACCACGTCGCTGATGTAATAGTCAGCTGTGCGTAAGGCAAATAATGGAAAAGATCGAACGCACACCATCGATTTCGGCCAGACATGCGTGATATTGTGGAGCAAAAACAGCATCTCGTGTGCGTATTTCGTTCGTCCGCTGCCACGATAGCTCAGCGCCCACATTTTGAGGACCAGGACCACCCTCCCTGAATCACCAGCCTTCACTGCATCGGTAAATTCCCTCAGCAAGAGTGCATCGCGCAAGAACAGTATGGCATTTTCGTATACCATGTCTCCGCACTTTGGCCCTCCCTTTTGGCGTGCTCGACGGAGTTTTGCAACTGCACGTACGTTGGTGTATTCGTCCACGAGTTTCTCTGCATGCTGACGAAGATCAAACCAGGTCAGGTCATCGCCGTAACTGTCGAGAGAATCCTTTCCTGAGAGGAGGAGCAGGCAATGCAGAACGCGGGCGTACAGCGACACGAAGATGAGATCACGACAGGTGCGGAACGGAGGTAAAGATGACAGAAGTATTGGTTTACGTCGAAGAGCAGTGTTGTGTGCGGATAGTGAGGCGGGGTTAGCAATGTCGTGATTTATGAGACCCAGATGAGCGGCCATTATTCCATGCGTCGCAGCAATCTTGTAATGAAAGAGTCCTGGTACGAAGACCGCCCACCGCAGTGCGCTTGCCCCTCCCTCGTTACCTGCACGAGTCGCGGCGACAGACCGCAGTCGTGCTATTGAGAGTTGGTCTCCTGCAATCAGTTTGGCGATGTCTGTGAAACTTGCTTTAGAGGTATCCAGCTTGAGTTCTTTCAGGATGGCCTCGATAACTTCTGCATTCCCGGCCGTTGACGCCTCTTCGATGTTCATCGCTGGCAAAGGATGAATATCTGTCTTATGAACGTCAATCTTGTGATTGGTCCATGGGGCACTGTCGTATACTTCCTTGTGAAAGATGCGAAGTTTGGGTCCGCCATGGTGAACTGCAATTCGTAGCACAGTGTGGATAAGGTGTTTTCGCAATCTTTGTTGCTCCTCTCCGTTGATGAGGATATCGTCAATCGACAGTGGTGGTGCCTTGTCGAATGATTCGTTTAACTCCGTAGCCTTGACATCGTCTGGACAGGCTCCAAACAAGGGTACAATCGTAGCACACGTCCCGTTCTCTTGTGAATCTACACTGACACATAAGCACCCATAATCCTCGATAATCACCATTGCTACTCACCCGTACGTCCAACTATTTGCTCGGCGACCTTCCAGACCATGTTAATGTTGTCATAGACCGTTAGAAAAAGCCCCCCTGCAGCGACAGTGCGGGCAACAGTTCGCATAGATTGTGAGAGAAGCTCAAGGGTGCCAGCGACACGGGTGCGCTTCTTTCTCGTTGGTTTGCTCGCGGGAGTGCTAACTTCATTGGAAACCGTGTCATCTTGAAGACTGGTTGGTGATTCGATGCTGTCTTCGGTATCTGTCGGTGCTTCGATGCTGTCTTCGGTATCTTCCACATCAAGATCATCGTGATGCTTGGTTCCGCTGCCTGCCAGAGTGCTGTAACTTACACTTTTGCCAAAGTGGTTGAATACACTGATCTGCTGCCTGGAAGCACCTGTTGAATAGAGCCAGAGTCCTAGCACATGCCCAGGATAGCTGTTCATCTGACTGCGTTCCTTCAACAATGTGATACATTCCGAGGCGGCGATCTGTCCATGTTATGTGAGTACGTGATTGCTGTTTCCAGTACCCAGGACTTACAAAGTCCTTTCGTAGCATTAAATCCGCATTCCCGGATTTCTCCTGCCTCTCTGTTGTCGCAATACATGCCAGGATTTTCATGATCGTAGGACAATACTGTCGCATCATCCCCGCGAGAGAACCAAAGTCCAAGCCAAGAGCAAACGATGCATTAACCTCACGGCCAGTTGCTCGTAAGATCCCACTCTTTGTGATTTCGGTGGCCTCGTCATCCACCACGCTCAAGATGTAGTTTGTTGCCCATGCGGTAAGAGACCTTCGTCCAGTCGCAGAATTGTTTTTTGATGCACAGAAGTCGAGGACTTGACGGATACACGTTGGATTGGAGAACACCTCATCCCACCGCCATTGGGGAGTCGTGTTGTTGGCATCGAAGACATAGTTCAACACCTCGCTGAACTTGACACCATTTTCAGCAAGACCGTCCAGCGCGTCCGAGATCGTGGTGCGCATCTCTATAACCCTTGCGGCCTCCATTTCCACTGCTTTCCGTGCATCTTCAGCTGCCCGTTCGGCAGCATTTGCTGCCCGTTTCTGTGCGCCCCTCTTGTAGCCATCGACCTTGTTACGTTTGGGAGGAGAGTAGAAGAAACCCTCGTCGCTGCCATCAACACCCCACAGCTCACCACGAACAGGCTGTGCACGAGGAGTAGGATGATTGTCTTCAAGTGGAGGCAGAATCTCTTCTATCGGAGGGGGTGAAGAGCTTAAATCTGGAAGCGGAGAGGATGCTGGCAGTGTGTCGTGAGTGATGTGTGTTGAGGCGGGTGGGTAGGCTGAGATAGTAAGCTCTTCGTCTGCAGCATTGGTGATTGTATTGACCATGCCCCCACCCAGGTGATATGTGTTTTTTTTGTGTTCTGGAGCCGTTGATGTGAGCAAAGTGATGTTCCGCCTTAGAGGAGCTCACGTCCAAACAAAGGCAATCCAAACTTTTCATTCCTGTCCTCCTTCACTTCGTCGGGATGCCCCCCAAAGGTACAGCACAGCGTCGTAAGCCCTACAGACAGACAAACCGAGGACAAAGACCAGCACTGTTACCCCCTCGAAAGCTGACCCCAGAAGAAATTGAGAGGGTACGCACTTTGATGAAAGAGCAACTAGGTGGACGAGAACCTCGCGACTTTCAAGTTGAAATTGTGCAGTGCCAAGAAGAACGCCGTGATGCCCTGTGTCATGCAGCCACTGGCCTCGGAAAGACAGCTGTGGCCGCAGGACCCTACGCATTGCCAGAGAATCAGGGCCGTGTGACAATCATGGTCTCACCGTTGATCGGCCTGCAAGATGAGATGGTATTCAGTTCCTTGTTCTTACCTCCTTCTCGTTTGACGACTCTTGCAGGCACAGACCTTTCGGCAGGAATACAAGGTGGCCTCTGTTGCCGTCAACAGTGGCCAGGGAGGTTGCACGATGAAGCTTATGAAGGTTTGGAAATTCACTTTGTAATGGATCTCCTATTCTCACTTGTCCCCTAGGAGATTACCAACGGCCTCTACCAGATCGTACTGATTTCACCTGAGATGCTGTTATCACGACGGTTCCTCGACAATGTCATACGTGATCCTGGGTTTGCATCCCGTGTTTACTCAGTTGTTATCGACGAGGCACACTGTATATCTCACTGGGGTGCTTCTTTTCGCAAGAAGTATAGCGCGATTGGGACAATCCGAGTATTTCTACCACGAAGTGTCCCATTCATTGCACTGTCTGCATCGCTCACGGACAGAGTCTCCAAAGACATCACTCACAAGCTGCAATTCACGAGGGCTGGATACCTGCACAAGAATATTGGCAACGATCGCTCCAATGTCTCAATCGTGGTCCGCGCAATCCACAATACCATGAATTCCTTCACTGACCTCGACTTCTTAATCCCCAACCAAGTCACAGACCCTGGAACGATCAAGAAAACATGGATTTACGTAGACAACATCGCAGTCGGGGGGGATATCATTGATCACATTCGGACACATCTTCCAGAACATCTGCACGGCATCATACGTCCTTACAATGCAGTTCTGGGTCATGAATATCGCTCAGAGGCAATGAAGGAGTTCCGAGCAGGAAATATACGAATTCTGGTGTGTACTGACGCTGCTGGAATGGTGCGTTTCATTGTCATCGCTAGGGTTGTGTGAACTAATAACAAACTGCACCAGGGATGTAACGTGTCTGATATTGACATTGTCGTCCAATGGAAACTTCCCGCAAAGATGTCTAGCTTTGTGCAAAGGGCGGGACGTGCCGCACGTGGGCCAGGACGGATGGGCTTGGCTATCCTTCTTGTTGAACCTACGGCGTACACAGTCAGATTGGAGAACGAGGTCAACATCGAGCTCACCAAAGCCGCGGGCAGCACGCGAGGCAAGGGTAAGGCAAGGCAAGGAGCCAAAAAGGGTCGCGCACGCGGATCTCGCAAAGAAGAAAAGGAGTACGCGACGCAGAGAGGACGTTACAGAGGAAGTCG
>MU266731.1:0-18371 GCA_021014945.1 Leucogyrophana mollusca | reverse complement strand
CCTCCACATCCACCCCCCCCCCTCGCACCACCTGTCGTCCACCGACACCCGCCCAACTCGCGCCTATCACAGGATGCCATCGCGAGGCTCTCATACAGCGGCGCGGACAACCGCTACTCCAAAGTCGGGGGAGGATCCATAAAACGCCCACGCTCACCATTTGACTCAAACGAACAGGCGGCAGACTCGGCAAAGCGTCCGCGGTCCTTTCGTGCCAACGCCCACGAGCAGAACGACAAACGAGCGCCCCATCAGAGACAGAGCCACGAGGAGTCAGACATCCTCCCTTGCTGCGCGGTCTGCCTCGGCCGTCACCGCCATCGAGTCATCTCGTGCGACGCTCCCCGCACTTGGGACAACAAGCACGACACGCATTCCTTACGAAAATTCAAAGCGTTATACACCAAAGACGGACGCCAACTGTGCGCCAAGTGGCAACGAACAGAAGGATGCACCGACAAACACGACGACCGCCACCTGTGCTCGGGGTGCGGATCCCCAAGCCATGGCGCCCACCAGTGCCCTCGCGCACAGAAGGCGTAACCCGCTAACGCCTTACATCGCCGACGCCTGGGAGCAAGCGCTACGTCGGGCCGGCGTTCTAGATCGTTTCCGTAAAATACCAGAAGGCTTGCGCGCAGGATTCATAATAGACTTCCCGAACATATCTCATGTACAAAGCCCGCCAAACAGAGAATCCATTGCATTATATTCGGAACACTTCGATAGGATAATCTCTCAAGAAGTCGCTAAAGGACGCTATATCGGGCCCTTCAGCGTATCTGAAACTCTAGATCTAATAGGACCTTTCCAAACGTCCCCCATGTCCATCATTCCCAAACCAGGTCGTCCTGGGAAGTTCCGGCTAATACAAAACTTCTCGTTCCCATCAACCGCATCACCATTATTCCCTAATCCCGCCATCAACTCGCATACTAACTCCAACAATTTCCCCACGACCTGGGGCAAGTTCTCAGTCTTATTTCAACTAATATCCCACTTACCGCCGGGATCCGAAGCAGCCACACGTGACGTCGCAGAAGCATACCGAACGATTCCCTTACACCCGTCGCAATGGGCCGCGGCGGTAATTAGGGAATCAGACACAACTTTCTACGCTGACACATGCACAGCCTTTGGCGCTTCCCCCTCGGCGGGGGCTTACGGTCACATAGCAGACGGAGGGGCTGAGATTCTTAGAGACGAGGGCATAGGCCCCCTCGACAAATGGGTAGATGATCACATTTTCCTACGTATAAGGAAAGAGCATATGGGCGGCTACAACAAACTCAGAGCGAAGTGGAACCGCGAAATCGCCAAAATAGGCATGCGCCAAAACGGAGGCCGAATCTGGTTCGGCGGAGAGATCCGTGACGACGGGTCAACGGATGAGTTCAGCGAAGACTGTAGCAAACCGCTGCAAGACCTATCAGACTCTTCTCCTCGATCAAACCACGATCGACTTTTCACGTACAGCCTTTGCGACATCGACGAGATCTCCACACGCCTCGGAATACCCTGGGAACTAAGCAAAGACCAGCCATTCAGCTCGATCACAACATACATAGGTTTCTCGTGGAACATAGAAACACGCGTGGTATCGCTAAGCCCCGGCAAAGTGGAAAAGTATGTATCAGCCATTCATAAGTGGCAGGGTCGCGCAACGCACGTTCTACAAGACGTACGAGAGCTGTATGGTAAGTTACTACATGCTTGCGCAGCCATCCCACGAGGCAGGGCTTACCTAGTCGCGCTGGAAAACATGCTGAGCGGCTGCTCGAAGAAACCTTTCATGCCCATTCGAGCGGGAAAAGGAATCGCGCAAGAACTCATCTGGTGGCTTTCAGTCTTACAATCAGGCAGCGTAGCCCGCCCCATCTCCCCCCCGTCCCTTCATATTGACATTCGAGCGTTTTCAGACGCCAGTTCAGGCATCGGCATCGGCATAACCATCGGCTCCAAGTGGAGAGCCTGGAGGTTAATCCCCGGGTGGAAAACTCATGGCGCTCAACGCGATATCGGCTGGGCGGAAGCGCTTGGCTTCGAGTTCCTCATCCTCACAATCACTCGCCAATTCAGCGGGGGAGGAAACTTCGTCGTCTACGGAGACAACACCGGGATTGTCGAAGGGTGGTGGAAAGGGAGACACCGCAATCGTGAAGTCAACGAAATCTTCAAACGAATACACAACATCATTCACGATTCGCCCAAGCATTTCGAATTCCGCACGCAATACGTCCCCAGCGCCAATAACCCTGCAGACGACCCGTCCCGCGGCGTCTTCCCGCCTTCGCACCTTCTCCTCCCTCCAACCCCAATCCACGAGTCCATCCAGCGTTTCGTCGTCGATGCAACCACGCCCTTATCTCCTCTCGAACTACGACTTTTCCGCGACGGGGAATACTCCCCTGCAGCAGCCAAAAACATCGACAGGATTAAACTCAGAGAAGAAGGATACGAGAGAAAGCGGGCAGAACACGGACGCGAAGAAGACATACTCATCCAGCAAGCCATTGCCGAACGCTGACAGAGACACCGGCAAGCGTTTCGATGCGCCGATAACGCCCACGTTAACTATCTTACCGGCAACACCTCAGCAATATCGCCCCAACCTCACCCCCCTCCCCTCCCCTTTACGCCCTCACTGTCTCGCGAGAGAGCGCCTTCGTCTCTGGCTTCCCTCCGTTCCCCGCCCACGTTCCATGTCTGCCAACCCTGCCCAGAATTTAGCAATAACAGATGCCCAGCTCGACAGGATACTCGAAGTCATAGGCGCTTCCTGGGCGGCGTCCACGAAGGAAACGTACGGAGCCGGCCTTTTGGTTTTTCATGTATATTGCGATGTCCACAACATCCCCGACTCAGCCCGATGCCCTATCGAACCAAACCTCCTCTTAGCGTTTCTGTCTAGCTGCGCAGGATCGTACTCTGGCACAGCCCTCGCCAACTATGCATCCGGTCTACGCGCTTGGCATCTCCTCCACGGCCACCAATGGAAAGTCAAACCTGACGAACTCAAGGCCATGCTCGAGGGAGCAACACGCCTCGCCCCTCCGTCGTCGAAGCGAGCCAAACGCGCGCCCATAACCCCCGCAATTATCATCGTACTTCGCAATCAACTCGACCTAAATGACCCAAGAGACGCGGCGATCTTCGCGTGCATCACCACGGTCTTTTATTGCGTAGCGAGGCTCGGAGAGTTCACGGTTACAGCACTCAAAAACTTCGACCCAACGAAGCACGTCACGAGAGCGCATATGTCTCGCGTCTCAGACAGGAACGGACTAGCGGTAACGAAGTTCCACATTCCCTCAACTAAGAGCGCCCCCGTCCTAGGGGAAGAAACTCAATTCGCATCCCAAGATGGCCCCTCCGACCCTACATCCGCCTTAGCAAACCATTTTCGCGTCAACCCGGCTGACGCGTCAGCACATCTTTTTACGTGGTCCCACCCCAAAGGCCCGAGGCCTCTCACGAAGAAAGAAGTGACGAAACGGCTCGCGGATCTGGCTCTGACACATCCTGATCTCCCCGACTTAAAAGGTCACAGCCTACGCATAGGCGGCACACTAGAATACCTACTAAGGGGCGTCCCTTTCGACGTAGTCAAAACCATGGGCAGGTGGTCGAGCGAGGCATTCACCCTCTACCTGAGACACCACGCGCAGATCTTAGCACCCTACCTTCAATCATCACCGGTGTTCGAAACGTTCACACGTCACACCATGCCCCCAGTACGCTAAGGTTTCTTTGAGGGTAAGTTCACCTCCTTCTTTTCGGGGTATCAAGCTTCGCCGGATGCGTCGCTGACTCCTTCCACCTTGGGAATCGCAGCTCACTTGCACCCTCAAGATCGGACATCCAGCCGGGCCGGAAAGCCCTCCGGGCTTTCGCCCAACCTTTACACTACCATAGTCTCACATTCGTTTCTCTCACCCCTTCGTCTGCCTGCATATATACATCATCGTCTAATGAACATACACCTTTCTTTCTCTCTCCCGCAAGCCCTCCGAAGTACCGCACCGCATAGAACCGTCCACGGCCATGAGTCAAAGTCATCAGTTGCTGGACGAATCGGAATCAGAGTAGGCGGATGCGCTCACCGACTCTAGTCCAGATGGTGTGTAGATGAAGGGAACCGTGGGTTATTGCTGGTAACTGGTGACACCTCGCGATTGTGATTGCGATCGGTTTTAGGCTTGTGGTCGTCGCTTGGCTAGTTGACGCAGCAGACCAGCAACGTCGCCGACTCCCAGATATCGATAGTCAACCCGGGTGGTACGCAGGCGGAGCCTGAGCGTCCGGGTCGTCCAGCGTGTGCGCAGAGGAGGAAGCGGTGTTGGGTCAACCTCACCGGAATATCTGCCAGTTCCGCCTTCAGACAGCAGAATGACCAACTTACGGTGGGGGAAGCCTCGTGCATCCTCGCCCTCCCTTTCGCCCCCACCCTCGTTGGCGACAAGGCACTCCTGCGTGGGCATCGACAGCGTTTCTTCGTTGGGGTGGGGTCTTAACCTGCGCGGTGCGTCCCCTCGCGCTTCCGTCGGTGACTGCCACATTTAGCTGCACGTTCCGATATCGATATTGGCCTGTCGTCGTCGTCGTCGTCGTCGTCCTGAGGTGAGCGGATATGGAGGCAGCAGCGTACATTGTAATTATCGGTAAACCAGCCCTAGGCCTACCTCTTCCTCGCGCCAGCCCCCTCCTTCGCCGACGTCGCTGTCCATCTTCGCTGACATCGTCAGGCCCATCCCCTCCACGCTCTGCCTCGTACTCGGCCTCGGCCTCTGGGCCAGAGAAGACGAAGTCGTCCATGGTTTCGTACGCCTTGTAGGGCTCGCCGAGCCCCAGTCATCATCATAGCAGGGATTCTCGATGAGTGCGGCTCGTCTGGTGTAGAATGCGCATAAGGCAGGAGTGGAGGGCGGTTGCTGGGCTTCTATGGAGAAGGAGCTGTCCGCAGCGATCTGGGGAATGTCTCGTAGAGCGCTAGCTGTGGGTAAGTGGGGATACCGAGACAGCCGAGATGAGCGTGGGTCTAAAGCCAGCTAGAAAAAAACAGACAGCGCATCCAGCTTGTCGCGCTCGGGGTCCACCGAACACTGCATGGCCTAGGGAGACCACATCGATCCTTTGACTCTGGCATTGGCGGAAAGGAAAGGAAAAGGGCACGGCCCTGGCCTCCAGACCATCGTCCTCTGGGTCCCGCCTACGGGCTCGTCGGTGGGGTCTTCGTCCGGCTAGGTGTTGGTGGAGACATGCTTCGTGAACCATATCCCCAGTTTGTTGCACAAGTTATACATGCCATCGAGAACAACGCACTCGGGGCATCACAGGATACTTCCCAACCCTCATCGCCATATCCTTCGTAAATCGCTGCCCAACGCGTGTGGCTTATTGCCTTACACAAACTTCCACCGCACATCGAAAGGTCCAGCCTGGCTGAAAGGTCCCCACCACTCGCGTTGGGTCAACAGAGCACCACTCGCTCGTTGCCACGGCATAGTCGCTACCAACAACCTCAAGGGCTGCATCGTCCCACACGTCTTCAATGGCTATGACGCACGGATCTGTCGCCTCTGCGGTCCTGGGTACGACAAGAACTATTATTATTCCAAGTCGAAGTTGAGTCGAAGTGCTGTGGCCTGTTGGTGCGAAAGCAACACGGAATCTGCCGGCGGCCCGGAACCATAGCGTTCAGTTGAGTTGGTGACAACCTCCAAACAGTCTCCCGTCCATCGATGGGCGGTGTCTCGTTTGCTCCAAGACTTGTAATACCCAGCCCACAAGCACCAAATCAGTGTATCTAGCGCTATCCGTATCATTACGGGAAGCTAGAAAGGGCGCGACGAATCCGACTAACGAACCATGAGGACTTGGGTGACAGTCTCTCGATATGTCCCCCAAAACGGTGGGTTTTATCCTCCTCGGCACCCTGGCAAGTTACCTTAACCAGATAAATTTGGGTTGATACGTCACTCTTGCTGAAGCTTTGATAGATCGACGTGCGTTCGATCATCCCGTCCACCCATCCCATCTGACTGCTGAGATATCCCTACATAACGACGCAGTCGCATCTATATGCTCGAAAAACGCGACGCTGAAGTTATGGAGGCTATGCACAGATCCTACACATCGCCGTCGCAGATGTTGAGCCCGTCTCATCAGATCCTGATGAGTTGGCATTTCTCCCGGGCAAATTTAGACCCACGGAGGCTAATGCATCTTTTCGACTCACTCTGTGGATTCGAGCCACCAGACCATTTATACCGGGCGACTTCGTTGTCTTCTAGTCTTGTTGGCACCCACCAAAGCATCTCACTAGTCTTATTCCTTATTCCCCGATTAACGTCCTTTAGATATGTCCACCTCGATTTCGTCGCAGCCAGCCTTACAGGACGAGGCCTCACTGCTCGACGGTCAGATACTCCCCATTTTCTCGAACGATTCAAGTTGACAGGTCGGACCAATGTTTAGGCCATTCATCAATGAGCGGTGGAGATACAAAAGTCAATAAGTGGTTGCCTCGTAGGAGATCGAGTCTCTTCTCAATATCCCTTCGCCGGATTTGTTATGGCCTCCACGCCGTGCTTATCGTACTTCACTTCTGTCTTGTGGGCTTTGCGGTCCGTCGTACGGGGCACAGTGTCGTAGTGCCTATTACGTCGAAAACTGGTATGCTGACGACCGCATTGAGCGCTTCGTTACAAGCATTCTACACTGTGAGTTAGGTCATGTCAGTATCAGCGCCTTCTAAGTGATTGACTTACTGGGGTCCTAGCTCTACACCGCTCTGCTGGTGTACTTGACCCAGAGAGTGTCACTCTCGCGCAGGTTGTCTCAGCGCCAGATGCTCACCACTATCCACGATATGACAGGGGCCTGGGGTGGATTAGGCGCTGCACTTGACGGCCTCTGGCAGCAAACCAAGATCGCTGCGTCACCGCTCGGGGTAATATCCGTCACTGCATACCTTCTTAACATCTCTGTGCTGCATATTGCTTCGTCGTCCATCATCCAATTTCAAACCTTCAATAACACTGTAATAGCATCCGTCCCAACCGCTGTCGGTTGGCCTGATTCCTTGGCCAACGGTTCATTCTGGGATTGGGCTACCATCTCATCGCTCGCACCATCTGTGGGAAATCTGTCCGGTCTGGGACATGCTGGGCTAGCGAACAGCGTTGTATACGATGTACTGCTCGACAACACGGGGATCGGCAACGTCACCGTCAATGCCACAAGGGTAAACACAGACTGTGTCCTTGTCACAGGTCTGGTGTATGACACCATAGGGACTCCAGCGCAGCTTCGCACCCGGGACGATGAACGGCCATACAGTTTTCCATCGACATTTGTTCCGTGTGCGTTCTCTGCTAGTCCAGATATTCCCATACACTAATGGCTATTTGATTATCTTCAGGGACAGATCAAGTCTTATTCAATGCCAATGGGTTCACCGCCTGGGTACTGTCGTTCACTCTGTGAGCTAGAGACTCCGTATACTAACATTGTTTGTTCAGAATGTGCTCAACTTTATCGTGACCACCGCTATTGAAGGCAGCGCTGCACTGCTCGACAGCACAACAATCCCCATGAACTGGACCTACTACGCGTCTCCCCAAGGTGAGGCGTATTTTCCTCCGTTATTCGACGCTCATGCTTCGCAGGCTACCCCACAAATTTTTCCATTGCAACAATAAATATGTCCTGGGTAACCTGCAATTTATCTCTTCTCCACACGAGTGCAATCGTGGACGCCCAATCAAACACTCTCCTAAGCAGCACCTCTGAGGTACCGGTTTCATCCACTTGGCCCACTGCTTTGCCGGAGTCGATGTCTGGGGAACCCGCAGAAGTACCAAATGTCACATGGGTGCGTCCGTGAATGTCTTACTTACGTATTTGCATCTCACTGCAGTTGTAGATTTACCCTCCTTTTTCTTCAGCTCCCCCAGCCTGGGCAAATGATGGTGCGATATGTAGTGCTAGTGAAGCGTACGATGGCGGCGGCGGCCTAGTCAGCGGGTGTGGTTATCAGCCAAGTATGCTGGATGCGTCAGTCTGAGTATTCACACCCATAGAACACGCCTAGCCATTAACCACCTGTATTCACCAGGTACCTAATGCAACTGCTAGGCATGAATGCCTCGCAAATCGATCCACTCCGAATCCTCTACCCCTCGTGGTCGTCTAGCACCACGCCATCGTTCACTCTTTCCGTAGATCAAATGGAAACGGCTCTGTCTCGAGTGCTTGCAACGACGATGTGGACAGGTCTGTCGTAATAGCCGGGATGATGACCGCCCTGGACTCGAGCGGGCCTAATCGCTTTGTTACAGCTGGACAGCTCGGCGAGGTCGGCGGTGGCTTTGATCACTCCATCGGTTCGGTGACAATCACGCGATTCGTGTTGGAAACCCGATTAAATGTATGTGCAAGTGTCATCGCTAGGTATCGCGTTGACGTTGTTACTGGCAGATCAACTGGATTCCCGTAAGTAATTTGCCACATCTGATCGACAATTGACTGTATGCACCCCGGATAGCTATCATTCGCACTTTCCGCATCTATCATCCTCTTGGTACTGGCAATCCGGATGACGCACGCCAACTCTGAAAACTCACCCAAAGCCAGTGCAGTAAATAGCGGAGGTGTCTTGGAACTAATATGGCTGGCGAGCCGCTTGCCAGGCATGCGAGACGCCATCGGACGAGTGGATAGCCCGAACATCGACGATTTGCGTGCAGCTGGTAGGTTTGATGTCCTACTAGCAGACGTGGGCGAAGAAGACTTGGCAGCCAAACACCACGATGACCGTGAATATCAAGGTGCGATGATACTTTTCCGCTTTCCGTGTAGCTGGATCTTGAACTGCGTGCCAGTCCTCACAGGACCCCAGGGTGCGGTCAGGCCTCTGTACACGTCCATTCCCGTCGAAGACGCTACTTCCTTGCATGAAACGGTCATGGACCGGTTATTAGACAACGGTATGCCCATTTTTATTACAGTGCTATGTCCTCAGGATATGATTGGACGTTTGCAGGAGAATTTACCTCAGCTTCCATCGAGCTCAACATAAAGAGGCTGCGTTCCGAGGTTCGTCCCTTTATCCCCGAATTTGTGGCCATCCTGATTGCGTCAATAGATTACTCTCAGAAGTCAAGAACTCGTGAGTCTCTCATCTGGCCATGTTGGCTGCATGCCATAACTTCACACGCATCATTTCAGAGCTGCTTTGAAGCACTTCGGGACCAGGCTCAACGAAACTAGCTATCGACGAAGTTAAATTCACGATTCTGAGGCTGGCTGGCATGGTGTGAGGTTATGGTAATCCTGATCAACAAGCACACCGAAAGTCATCCTCGTCGATATTGTCGAGTAAGCCGAAAATCTAGGGCTGCCAGCGGTATATCGTGCGGCCGAAACCGAAGACTTCGAAATGAGATTGTTGACATACTTTCCCTGCGATGGTGAGTCCTAGGTTAGTCCAGTGGTTGCCTTCAGTTCCTGTATTACTACGTATATCTCTGCTACACTCTTTCCCATCTCAGAAAGAACTCTCGACGTGGACGTTCTCGAGGTGGCGCCTACTTCCATAATCACGACCTTTTCATCCTTTCATGTGAGTGGCACAGTTTCTGTTGTTACGCGTGCATGGCAAGTACAATTGTGGAGAAACACCCATAACGCAGCCTATCAGCAAAAGATATGGTACATCTCCGGGTGCACCTCGAAAGCTAAAGCAGTAGACGGAACCCCTGGGCCTCAAAATCTCGGAACCTGAATCCTCCCGCCACACCCATGATACCAGTCGGGTCAACCGTTGCCTGGAGGGTCTCCAGCGTCGGAATGTTCGTCTCGTATATATACACGTCAAAGGCGTGTCGCAGAGAGCATGGTTTCCGTACACCGCCGCTTCGGCGATGGTGACACTCCTCAGGTACGCAGCACTTGTTCTTACGGCGCCTGGAAGATGGTGTCGGATGTCGCGAACCCTCACGCGGCATTCAAACTCTTGCCCGTCAGTCTTCCAACGCAGCGATTCCCGCAGTAAGCCGCGCGTGGAAGTGTGTGTGGGTTAATCTGGTATCAGAGCAGTCATTCGTCATCGCTATTGCGAGGGCATAGGCCTCCTCCAAAAGCTTGCGTGCTTCCATGGGGATCCCGTCTCGCACTTTGGCTCTTGCCAGCCGCGTGAGGCGTTCATGAGGGTGCACACATACGCATTCCAGTTGGTCCCACACCTCCAAAATCACGTCGTTCAATACCGCAGTAAAAGCCCGTATATGCGATCCGCCCAAATCAACATGCATGAAGCATACGGGAACAGAATGTGATAAAGTCTCGCCTCCTGTCCCTCCATCCGTATCAAATCATGACAACAGTTAGTGTGGTTGGACTATGACGCAATGTGGTGAAAGAAAATGGGTCTTGCATCGAGGCAACCTCGTTAGGCAAGGTCATTGATCAACACTGCGCCATCGCCTCGAACTCGACGTACCTTGACGCACGTCCTGATCATGGGTGTCTCGTGCAGCGATAGGGCTCGGTGGATGCCTGAAAGTATGAAGGCTGATACGCGCCCTTGGATCAATTCGCTTCGAACAACAACAGGAACCGTATCCTGGGGGGTATCCGTCGAAGACATAATGCTTGCCATCGACGCTGAGTACCGACGTGGCAGTGCGTGAGGAGCAGCATGGCTTATGCGGGGTTGCCGTGGTTGTCCGTTGACGCGCCATATATTAGAGGACTTTGAGGTCCTGTGGGCGTTGGAGAACGACGAAGGCATAGCTGGAGGAAGGATAGGCACGCGGTTTGTGTGGATGACGGTGGCGATGAGAATGAGACCCCGTTATCCGAGCGTGCACCACAGCCGAAGTTGCTGGAACACAGCCGTGGCCCCGAAACCCGCGAAGACTGTAACGAGCAGAAAAGCCCTGGACTAACAGAGAAGCAAGCCCTCGGCGGAAGTAACGTGTTCGAAGGACGTTCTCGTTCTCCCAATTTGCTTTCCCTGCGCTAGCAATGACTGTCGAATACGGCGGGTCCATGGCGAAAGGAGTCAGCCGTCGTGATATGGGGAGGTGGTTGGAACACGAGGGGGTGGGACCGTGCTGCGCAGCATGCCTTCTTCCCGCGCATCCGTCAGGCGTGGTATACCTGTCCATGAACCGACGTGTTGATCAATGATGTCTATGCCTGCATGGATGTGGGGCGGATGAGACGGATGCTGAATATGCGAGTGGAAATCAGTGACAATCCAGACGTCGATAGCGGCAAGGGCAAGGAGGAGATGGTAGTGAGGCGGGGGAAGATGATGCGCAGGAGGGAGGAGAGAACGGGGAGATGGCTGCGAGGAGGCGAGAGGTTATCGCACCCGCTGGAGTAGGCCGAGCGGACACAAGGATGATCCTATAGCGGGATGGAGGATGCAGACACGAACAGGACAGAACCATGCTATATACGCTATGTAAGACCCCCGGGATGACCCTATCCGACCCCTGGAAGTCCCGGATCTCCTACTCCACCGCTCTCAGAAGAGGATGTCAGAGATCAAACGCGAACTGATATTGGAGAAGGATGTGCAGTACTAGATATCGTCCTCGAGGAGGCATGTCATCGGATCGCACGCGCTCGCATGGTAGACCTCGGACCGGAAGCGACGTCGCTGTCCACACCCGCCGACATCGCCAGGCACATCCCCTCCACACCTCGCCTCGACTTCGGTCTCGGCCTCTGAGCCAGAGAAGACGACGCCGTCCATGGTGTCGTACGCCTTGCAGGGCCCGCCGAGCCCCGTCATCCTCACAGCAGGGATTATCGGTGAGTGCGGCTCGCCTGGTGTATAATGCGCATGAGGCAGGAGTGGAGGGCGGTTGCTGGGCTGCTGTGGAGAAGGAGTTGTTCGCAGCGATCTGGGGAATGTCTCATAGAGAGCGCTAGCTGTGCGGAAGTGGGGATACCGAGACAGCGGAGATGAGCGTAGGTCTAAAGCCAGCTACGAAAAAACAGACAGCGCATCCAGCTTGTCGCGCTCGGTCCACCGCACACCGCATGGTCTAGAGAGACAGCATCGATCCTTTGACTCTGGCATTGGCGGAAAGGAAAGGAAAAGGGCACGGCCATGGCCTCCAGACCATTGTCCTCTGGGTCCCGCCTACGGGCTCGTCGGTGGGGTCTTCGTCCGGCTAGGTGTTGGTGGAGACATGCTTCATGAACCATATCCCCAGTGTGTTGCACAAGTTATATATGCCATAGAGAACAACGCACTCGAGGCATCACAGCACACCCAAAAGGATACTTCCCAACCCTCATAGCCATATCCTTCGTAAATCGCTGCCCAACGCGTGGGGCTTATTGCCTAACACGATTTTCTATCGCACATCGAAAGGTCCAACCCGGCCGAAATGTCCCCACCACTCCGAGTCGCGTTGAGGTATTATTGAGCAGCGTTGGGCCAGCAGAACAGCACTCGCTCGTTGCCACGGCATAGTCGCTACGAACAACCTCAAGGGCTGTATCGTCCCACACGTCTTCATTGGCTATGACGCACGGATCCATCGCCTCTGCGGTCCTGGGTACGACAAGAATATTAGAATTCCAAGTGGAAGTTGAGTTGAAGTGGTGGTTGCGAAAGCAACGCGGAATCTGCCGGAACCATAGCTTTTGGCAGTTGATTTGGTGACAACTTCCAAACAGTCTCCCCGGGCCGTCCATCGATGGGCGGTGTCTCGTTTGCTCCCAGACTTGAAATACCCAGCCCACAAGTACCAAATCAGTGTCTCTAGCCCTATCCGTATACTTACGGGAAGCTAGAAAGGGCGCGACGAATCCGACTAACGAGCTATGAGGACTTGGGTGACAGTCTCTCGATATGCCTTTAAAAATGACGTGTTTTATCCCCCTCGGCACCCTGGCAAGTTTGATACCTTAACCAGATAAATTTGGGTCACCAGTCTTGCTGAAGCTCTGATCGATCGATGTGCGTTCCATCATCCCGTCCACCCATCCCATCTGACCGCTGGGATACACTACATAACGACGCAGTCGCATCCGTGTGCTCGAAAACGCGACGCTGAAGTTATGGAGGCTATGCACAGATCCCACACAACACCGTCGCAGGTGTTGAGCCCATCTCATCAGATCCTGATGAGTTGGCATTTCTCCCGGGCAAATTTAGCCCTCGGAGGCTAATGCATCTTTTCGACTCACTTTTGGATTCGAGCCACCATACCTTTTATACCGGGCTATTTCGTTGTCTTCTAGTCTTGTTGGTAGCCACCAAAGCATCTCACTAGTCTTATTCCCCGATTTACGTCCTTTAGAGATGTCCACCTCGATTTCCTCGCAGCCAGCCTTACAGGACGAGGCATCACTGCTCGACGGTCAGATACCCCCCACTTTCTCAATCAATTCTGGTTGACAGGTCAGACCAATATTTAGGTCATCCATCAATGAGCGATGGTGATTCAAAAGTCAATAAGCAGTTGCCTCGCGGGAGATCGAGTCTCTTCTCAATATCCCTTCGTCAGACTTGTTATTGCCTCCACGCCGTGCTTATCGCGCTTCACCTCTGTCTTGTGGGGCTCGCGGTCCGTCATACGGAACACAGTGTCGTCGTGCCCATCACCTCGAAAACCAGTATGCTGACGACCGCATTGAGCGCTTCATTGCAAGCATTCTACACTGTGAGTCAGGCATGTTCCTCGGCGCCTTCTAAGTGATTAACTTATTGAGGCCCCAGCTCTACACCGCTCTGCTGGTGTACCTGACCCAGAGAGTGTCACTCTCGCGCAGGTTGTCTCAGCGCCAGATGCTCACCACCATCCACGACGTGACAGGAGCCTGGGGTGGATTAGGCGCTGCACTTAACGGCCTGTGGCAGCAAACCAAGGTCGTCGCGTCACCGCTCGGAGTATTATCTGTCACTGCATATCTTCTAAACATTTCTGTGCTGCACATCGCTTCGTCGTCCATCCTCCAATTTCAAACCTTCAATAACACTGTCACAGCATCTGTCCCAACTGCCGTTGGTTGGCCTGACTCCCCAGTCAACTATACGGGGTTTAATTGGATTACCATCTCATCGCTCGCACCGTCTATCGGAAGTCTTTCCGGTCTAGGAAATGCTGGGCTAGCAAATGGGACTGTATACGATGTGCTGCTCGACCAGACGGGGATCGGCAACGTCACCGTTAATGCCACAAGCATAAATGCTGACTGTGCCCTCGTGGCAGGTCTGGTTTACAACGTCGCGGGGGATACAGCGCAATTTCTCGCCCAGAATGAGTATGTTTCTGTATCGACATTTGTTCCGTGTGCGTATTTTGCCAGCGCTGTAGTTTCCATACGCTGACAACTGTTTCATTATCCGCAGGGAAAGACCAAGTCCTATTCAACACCTATATGAACACTCCCTCGGTACTGTCATTCACCCCGTCAGCTAGGGGCCTCGTGTACTATCATTACGTGTTCAGAGCGTGCTTAATTTCTTTGTGACTACTGCTATTGAAGGCAGCGCTGCACTTCTCAACAGCACAACAATCCCCATGAACTGGACCTACTACACGCCTGATGGTGCGGCATATTTTCCTCCGATGCCCACCACGCTCATGCTCCGCAGCCCCCCCCAGCAATATCTCCGTTGCAACAATAGATATGTCCTGGGTAACTTGCAATATATCTCTTCTCCGGACAAGCGCAATAGTGGATGCCCAATCTAACGCTTTCCTCAGTAGCACCTCTGAGGCACCGGTTTCATCCACTTGGACCTCTGCTTCGCCTGCGTCGATGCTTGATCAACCCCGAGAAGTAATCAATGAGACATGGGTGCGTGCGTGAAAGTTTTTAGTTAACTATTCCTATCTCACTGCATGTGTAGATTGTGGCTCCGTTCGGCTCAGCTCTGAGAGCCTGGGAAAATACCGAGGTGATATGTAGCGCTGGCGAAGCAACCTCCCCCGTCACCATCACGGATGGATGCGGTTATCAGCCAAGTGTGCTGGATGCGTCAGTCTAACTATTCACACCCGTAGAAGACGCCTGGCCATTGACCACCTGTATTCACCAGCTACCTAATGCAACTGCTAGGCATGAATGCCACCCAAATCGATCCACTTCTAATCCCCTCCGGGCCCGAGGCCTTGTCTAATACCACTCCATCGTTCGCTCTTTCCGTAGATCAAATGGAAATGGCTGTGTCTCGAGTACTTGCATCGACAATGTGGACAGGTCTGTTGTAATAACTGGGACGATGATCCCCTAGGACCCGAGCAGGCCTAATTGTTTGTGTCACAGCTGGCCAGCTTGGCGAGGTCGGCGGTGGCTTTGATCATTCTATAGGTTCAGCGACAATCACGCGGCTTGCGTTGGAGACGCGCTTAAATGTATGTGCAAGCATCGTCGCTAGGTATCGTGTTGACACTTGCTAGCAGATCAACTGGATTCCCGTAAGTAATTTACAACATCTGAACGACGATTGACTGCATGCACCTCGTATAGCTATCGTTCGCACTCTCCGCGTCTGTCCTCCTTTTGGTGCTGGCAAATCGGATGACACACCCCGACTCTGAAAACCCACCCAAATCCAGCGCGGTAATTAGTGGAGGTGTCTTAGAATTCGTGTGGCTGGCGAGCCGCATGCCAGCCATGCGAGACGTCATTGGACGGGTGGATGGTCCGAACATCAACGATTTGCGTGCAGCTGGTAGGTTTGATGTCCTACTAGCAGACGTGGGCGAAGAAGACTTGGCAGCCAAACATTACAATGATTGTGAATCTCAACGTGCGACGATACTTTGCTGCTTTTTGTGTAGCCTGGATCTTGAACTGCGTGCCAGCCCTCACAGGACCCCAGAGTGTGGTCAGTCCGCGGTACACCTCTATTCCCATCGAAGACCCTACTGCCCCGCGTGAAACGATCATGGATCGGTTATTAGACAACGGTATGCCCCTTTTGAATACAGACCTATGTCCTCAGGATATGATAGGATAGGACACATTTACAGGGGAACTTACCTCAGATTCCGTTCGGCTCAACATAAAGAGGCTGCATTCAGAGGTTCATCCCTTCATCCCTGAATTTGTGATTATTCTGATTGCGCCAATAGATTGCTCTCAAAGTTCAAGAACTCGTGCGTCTCTCATCTATGGCCATGTTGATTATATGCCGAAACTCCACGTGCATCGTCGCAGAACTACTTTGAAGCACTGGAGGACCAGACTCAACGAAACTAGCTATCGACGATGTTGGACTCACCGTTCTGAGGCTGACCATGGTGAGGTTACGGTCATCCTGATCAGCGGGAACTTCGAAAACTCACGCTCTTGCGGGCAGTCCATATAGCAGAAAACCTGAGGCCGGGGGTTTAATATTTATATTCAGCGTCGATGGTGATATTAAACATGTAGTGGCGTCTCTTGACTGGTATACCAGTATTTCGACACCCCGGTACCCAACACCCGGTGCACCAGACACAATACATGGGTGTGGTTGAGTTGTTAGGAAGTGCGGTATCAAAGGCCGGACCACCTCCTATCACCTCCTTGAGAAGCCATCCTTGACACTGCACACTGAAGTTTGAGGTAATATGGAACCTAAACTTGAAGCTTTCGGCAACAGATCCAGGCTGGACGCCTCCCGACGCACGCGACCTCGGCAGCTCCGAGTCAGTCTTGCCGCCCATGTATCAACCTTCTCCCCTACGCGGATGACGCCATCATGCGACACAACCTTTCTCTCCTGCGCGAGCCACATATCCGTCGCGGGGCGTGGGCGTTTAGCGTACCCGCATCCGAGGATGAGCGACTGAGCCGCATGAGCGCTCGGAGCTCAGGGTAACCACACGCGACCAGGCGACGCAAACGCCCCTTCCACCGGCCGACCACCCCGGTGCCAGGGCCGACGACACTGAGCTCCATCCCCCCCACAGGCACCACGTCTCCTCTGACCCAGTGTGCTAGACCATTGCATTCGACGAGGCTATGCTTACACTGGCGCTACTGGAGCTCGTGACCACAAGGGTTGACGCCACTAAAGCATTATCCCAAGACCTTGTCGCCGGGTTTGTCGGCGGTGCAGAAATTGATCCGCGAGAGAGTTAGCTTGGACCCTTGGTATCCGAGTCCCGGTTGTACGTCGTGGGCCGATCCAAATTACCGACGTATGGTTCCTCCTTCATATTGGAGCGCAGCTACGGCCATACGACGGAGAACCCATGGACTGTGATTGGTTGGCAGTCGAGATGCTATTTGCAAAGGATGCATGCGATTACCTCTCCGGTGGCATGTGGATTGGCGTCGGGTTCAATCCGCTCCTCATTTTTTCTAGGCCTGTATCGACCCGTACCATGCGCCTTCCCGGGGGCCTTCACGGCATACCTCAACCAGTGGCTCACGAAGTGTCGCCCCCAGCAACGAAGGGTTCTTGGCAGGGATGCGGAGGTGGGAGTAGTCCGAACCAACTTATCCAATGGAGGCCTGAAAGAACCTGAGTTTTTGCAGAAGCGGGGGATTTGATAGCTGTTCGTCACCCTCAAAATTTGGGCGGGCAGGGTGTGTACTCACAGACAACCTTGACGAGCAGATCGGATTCCTCTTCCGCGTCTAGCAGGACAATGAGCACTTTCATCGGGGCGACAATGGGCGGAAATGAGGGGGCGCCGCGCTCGATGCACTGTTCCTTGCGCCAGCGACGTGCTCCTGCCCTGCACGCGTGAGCAGTAGGGATTTCGTGCCGGAGTGTATGCCCGATCCGGGCGGAGGCTAAGGGGAGGCGATTGTTGGAAAATCCGGGTGAAGACAGTTCATGGGCTAGGGCCCGCGTCGACAAGGTGCGCGCAGAGGTAGAGGCGGAAAGTGCAGGGAGAGAGCCGACTGACTCATCTGTGGGGGAGATTGCTCGTGGTTTCATGTAGCAGTAGTTGAGGTGCTGTAGTACTGAGGGGGCACCGACCTTCACCCCATCCGATACCAACCCCTGTACTATCCAACCCCCATCTTCGCGTCATTCCACACCGAGCTTCGACCCGACGACCATGCACCCGGACATACCCCATCCACCGACTCTAATTCGGCCAGTGGCAATACCAAACGCGAATATAATGCAACATGCGGTACGTCCCCCCGTCCCCAAAAGCAGAGCCGTCCCGAAAACATTGGCCTAAGATACAGCACCAGAAGATTATGCAGCAGTTGATCACAGGGATGGTGTGCATCCCAGTCTCGGTACCACGACTCCCTCCAAGGCGAGCATCATTGGAGTGTTCATCACACACCTTTCAGTCAGCACATAACGCAAACAGCGTAGCACCGAGATGTACAAATGCCTGCATATTGCGACTCATCCGATCGCCGGCCGACGTTGC
>MU266730.1:0-18947 GCA_021014945.1 Leucogyrophana mollusca | reverse complement strand
ACGTTTGTCGCAACTACGTCCTCCACTTCGTGGAGGGTAACATGGCAGACGGCGGGGGTCTCCGCGACGCCAAGGTGTACCATGACCGCTATTGGTCCGATCACCTGGGCATCCCTCAATACAAGGACAGAATCGACGCGTTGCGTCGAATAGTGGACGATGCGGAGTACCACATTGAGGAACTGCAAGCCGAGGTCCACGAGTTGCGGGCGAGCCAGCGGGCTCCAGAGGGCCACACGGCCCAGGGACAACCCTCGAACCCGGATGGGGGGAGGGAGCGTCGAGGCGCGCCACCTCAGGATAAAAGTGACTGGTTACTAACCAGCGCAGAGAAAGGCAAGAGCCGAGCACAGGAGGAGTCTCCTGCAAAGAGGACAGTACCTCTGGTGGTCATGCCACCTCAGCCCGCAAAGCGGGCAACTGCAAGGGAGGAACTCCTCCCATACAACGAAACACCACCAGCTGGCGAAGCCAGCTCAGGCCCGTGGAAGGTCAAAGGACCGTACACGGTAGACTGGTCGTCATCTAACGACGACTACGGCGACACGGAACCCCCGAACCCGTCGAGGTTCTCCACCAACATGGTGGGCAACTGGCTCATCATACGTGAGCAAGGACAAAAGGACGCTCCCGATTGGGAGTACCTGTTCTCTGGACAGGAACGGGACACCGCAATGGTGTCCATAAGGAGAGGACTCCCTCCGCTGATGACAGCAGACCACAACGCCGGACACAGAGTTTTCGACACTTCTGCAGCAATGCAGAAGTTCCTGTTGCGTACCGTGAAGGAGAAACAAGTCAACGAGGTACAAAGGTACCTCGCGGCAGCCAACACGGCACGCCGCCACGGGTTTGAGACCCAAATACAACGCGATGCGTTGTCCGCTCAATGGCGGCCCCCTGCATGGTACAGGGAAAAGCACCCCGCGACGCAGACTGGGGCGTCTGCGCACGGGTCAGGCCCCTCCATGGGGCAAGGGTATCGACAACCCGTCAAGGAGAACCCTGGGCCCACTCAGCCCAGGTTATCTGACTCCCCCGAATGGATGACACACTTCCAGCGCACCCGTCCGGGCATGCCACTCCTCAGGGGAACTGCCCCCAACCTACACGCGGTGCGCAGATCCCTTACAGTCACGAGACTGGCCCCTTCGATGAAAGGGGATAGGGCCAACGCAGAGGCCCACCGGGACATGGTGATCCAGGCTATATGCCTGGTACTCACCGTCCCGGGATTATACCGAGACTGCGTGGAGCGGGCACCGCTCCCAATCGCGCGTCTCAGGACGAACAACCCCGTATCCGGGGACCTCAGCCGCGGCTTCACGCAGAAGAACGCAATCCGCCATATGGCGTTGAATGGACTGACCGTCCAGGAGGCCGATGACGCCTACGTCTTTGCAGACAGCTGGCTCATTGATCGAGCCAATCAGATGGGGCTCAACGAGCTAACGTGAGCCACCATCGACCACGCTTGAAGCCGTGGCGCGGGTGTCCCTACCCCTCACTCGCTCGAGGAATCCCTCTCCGGCGCAGTGCTGGCCTCTCTGTTTGGGGACAACCCCCTCATCCAGCGAGCGGCAGAAGGTGCCGCAGTTGTGGGATCGGCGTCCATGCTGGGCGGTGCAGGTGCACCTCCCCAGCCTGCGTCCATATCCTTTGGGAATGCGGGCGCCCTCGCAAACCCTTCGGCAACGGGTAACCTAGTGGGGAGCTCGGGAAACGCGCCCGACGTGGTACCAGCCACCTCGGCTGAGGGCGAAGGCCCCATGATGGTCAAGCCCAGCAGCAACGCCGCTATACAACCAGAACACAGTGGCAACGCCGCTATACAAACACACACCCGTGATGACGCGGGAGACGTGATAATCCCTGATGAGTAAGGGGATTCGTCGCCAATCAACGGTACCGTTGATATCTCGAGTGCGGTCTACTATTGTAGGCCTGGTTATCCTATATTACGATAAGCCGGCAATGGCTGGCTATAGCCCCATCGACATCTCGTCGATTATACCCTACTGTCGACACTACGTTGACGGCTTACATTCCTTTTAATAGGCAATCACCTATTCACGTTCATTCAAACATTTCTGTTTGTTATTTACATCGATACTTACTGTACCTATCAATGAGCTGTTGGTTGCTCATGTGCAGGGGGGTGTAAGGCACAGCCACATCAGTGGCATATAAATAGTGATTAAGTAATTATATACATCATCTTTTACACTACCTACATACACCATTGGAATAGACGCTGGGTCACGTTCCTCGGTGTGAAGTGAGTAGAGAGTCAATTGACTCTATAGTAAGAGAACCTTACAGTTGGGTAGTCTGGTTGTTTGTGGGATGGATACACTTGCTACCACCCAAAAGTCCAGTCAAGGGAGTAATAGGATGAGCGCTACTCTGTTAATCAAGAATGATCAACAAAAGCAGGTTGGAGAGCGATAATAGAATAACGTCAGTCAACAAGTGACCAATAGACCGTAATGCGTAAAACCATAGACGTGAATATACCGGATAATGACAATGTGGGTGAAGATCAATGTGGATGCCTTGACGTAAGGCACTTGGTCTTCACAAATGCGACAATAATAACGATGTGGACTTGAATGTAAACGTACGACGTGTGCTGTGGAAGGCCAATCTGGATGCCTAATCGTTAGGCACTTGGACACTTCTAGGGAGCAAGGACAATGATGAACGTGTGAATCAAGGGTCGGCGTGTGCTGTGGAAGGCCAATCTGGATGCCTAATCGTTAGGCACTTGGACACTTCTAGGGAGCAAGGACAATGATGAACGTGTGAATCAAGGGTAGGAAATTGATTCTGAAGACCAATCTGGATGCCTAATTGTTAGGCACTTGGGCTTCAGAAATACGACGTGGTGAACCAATGGTAAGAGATTGATTGGATTTTTGGTAGAAAGTACAGGGTTTATATACTACAGAATCCCTTGTGCGTGAATGTTTGTAAAGGGCTACATATAGGTAGGATGAGTAAGTGAAAAGCAAAGTGCGAGAGCAAAGTGCCTCAAAGGGAGGGGATCAGTAAGCGATGAATGAGCGATCAGTAAGCAAAGGAATAAAAGTGGGCAATTAATAAGAAATGAATAAGCGAATGAGTCAGGCCAAGTGAATGATGAGTAAGACACAGGAGTGTCTGAGTAATCAAAAGAACGACTGTCCAATGAGAGAAAAGGAAGGGAAAAAGTGCTGATTAATACCAGGAAAATATTAGAAATCATCCTGACCAATGCTGTGTGTCCGCCAAATTGCTCTGACTCCTATTGGATGAGTCATGGTGCATCCAGAACGTCATGTGACTGCAGTGGCACTCCAGGAATGATATGGGAATCAATCATCCATTGTGGTGGTGGAGTGTAGAAGCGTTCGTTGAATGATAAGATGGGAGCGTTATTGCCGTATACATGAGCGGTGATCCGAGGTAGGCGATTAGATATGGAAAGGAGTGTGTATCGAATGCGAGAGGGGGAGGGAAGTTGGGTCCAGGACATGAGGACGGCAAGGAGGAATGGGGTATTCGGCGCGTATCGTCCGTAGTCAGCTTTTCTAGGCATCAACTCTAAAATTGCCCAATCTTTCTCCAAACATGCAACTCCAGTGACAACACCGAAAAACCAGCTTCTGGGCCTTGAGGAAATAGCCCTGACGATGAGATGGTCTCCAAATTTGATAGGGAGAGGACGGGACGTGGTGGCTGCAACCCAAGGAGACTTTGGGTCGTCCTTGTAACGGAACACACGGATGAACGTGGAATGAGCGGATTGGAGCGGAATGATGGTGGACATAGAAGCGTTCGGCGGGCGTCAAGATATAATTAGTGTGGTGAATGATTGGACAGCGTCTGGTGACAGGATGTGGGGAAAATGAAAGAGACGCGCGAGTGCATTGTATTTGTTTTAGTTGTTGACGTCATAAATGCCGGCATGCTGTAATAAGACGAATATAGCGAGCAAGGATCGTTTGGATAGGGAATGAATGAATGGTGATCGTCCTGCGCTGTATTTGGAATGATAGGTTCGTCCATAATCCATGTTCTCGCTACCAAACACTTTTGGTGCGTGACAGCGCTGGGTGGTATCTTCCACTCGTTGAGCTCTAAGCTTGACCATCCTCCCAAACGGGAGGTCATCCCCTTCAGGGTCTAGGTGTGCATCCGCGCTTGCAACCTCGTGAGGGGGACACCTGTCCTCAGGGGTGTCATTCTCGAAGTATTGAGACGGGGCATCGGCTACAATGTTTTCTTCGCCCTTGACGTAGAATATGTCTGCGTCAAAGCGAGCGAAGTACTCCATCCATCGAGTCTGACGACTCGATAGCTTCTTCTGAGTCTTGAAGAACTCGAGGGCTTTATGATCCGTAACGATACGGAACTTATAGCCAAGAAGCTTGTCCTCCCACTTGAGGAGGGCTTCGAGGATGGCTAACGCCTCCCTCTCGTGCACAGCATAGTGATGCTGTGCGTCCGAGAACTTTTTAGACATGAAGCCCGCGGGCCTGCATGTCTTCCAGTCCGGCCCTTGGCCGTACAGGGCTCCTATCCCAGAGATAGAAGCGTCACAAATCAACCAGATGGGTATTAACCATCTGGGGTCTATGGGCTTCAATATTGGAGCCCTGCAAGCTAGTAGCTTGATGGCGTCCAAGCACCGTTGGTGTATTGGGCGCCAATGGAACGGATGTCCGTTCTTCGTCATTCCTGACAGCGGACTCGTGTAGTCCGAGACATCCGGCATGAACTGTGCCAGATATTCAACAAGTTCTAGGAAGCGTCAAATATTGTGATACAAGCGCGGCGTCCGCCACTCCCGTATCCGGGCCATCTTGTCGCCATCGGCATGAAGGCCTTTGTCGTCGACAATGTGCCCCAAGCAATCTGTACCCTTGGAGTACAGGTTGCACTTCTCGAATTCGAGATACAGTTGCGCTTTGCGCAACTTAAGGAACACCTTTTCAAGGTGTTCCTCGTGATCCTGAATGGAATCACTGAATATGAATATGTTGTCTAGATAGACGTGCACAAATACCCCAATACACTCTCGGAATATTAGTGTCACCAGGCGCTGGAATGTTGCTGGGGCGTTGCAGTTGCCCTGCTGCATGACGTGGCTCAAGTATGTGCCATAGGCAGGAGAGGCAGCAGATGCGGGAGACATAGTGTGGAGGGAAGAGACGTGAAGTCAAGAGATAGGAGAGAAACGCGACTCGCGTCTTTGCAAAGAGACTTGGAATCCATGGACGTGGCGCGGCAATCTCCGAGGGCGCGGCGATTACTTTCGAATCTCAGCGACAGTACGACGATTGCAAATTGATTCCGGCGATCAGCGCGCTGACTGGGGACAGTCAGTATCTCGGCAGGGAGGAGATGATGAGCCCCGTGCCCATCTAAGCTCGGATACGACCGATATCCTAGGTTTTTCGACTTCGCGAAGCGCCACCGCATCCGGCGACTGATCCGCAAATGTGACTTGACTTCGGCAACTGGCAAGAAGCCTTCGCAAATGCCTGGAGTGCTTCGGGTTCCTCTGACTCACAAGCACGTGTCATTCCCCTACGCCCTACGCCCTCAACCCTTCCCCTAGGCCCTGGGCTTCTCTACCCTCGCATCACAAGTGTCCCCGAAGCTCTGGCTAGCGCGCAAGTGCCCCTGTCCATCAAATGGGGCGAGTCAGTGTCGACCCACATCAAGTCCAATTGCCCTCAACCCAGGGCATCGCTTTACGCTTTCCCGACGCTTCCATGACGTCGACGCTCATACTCTATCAATATTAACTCCTCGGCCACTATCGCAGAGTTACAGAAGTTGTGATTTAGCAGGTACGTGCTCGCCGAGACGCATGGACTGTGTATCAAGGACCGAGTAGCTGCCAGACCGACTGTAGTACAAGTAGGCATTCTTGTACTGTAGACCTCAGTGAAGCACACCCCGGTTTCCTCAGCTCACATTTCGAAGTTCACATCTCTAAGCAACAGCACGACCAAGGGTCTTTGACTTATTGGTAGCGTATATCACTTATAGCGTTTTCCCCTCTGGCGTTTCATTAGCGTACTACCCCTTTCGGTGTTCCCCCTTCGGTGTTCTTACTCTCTAGCGTTCTCTCCCTTTCAGCGACTCTTCAGCGACCAGCATATCCCCTCGGCAATCCAGTTTCAGTCTCTCGACCTTAGCAACAGCGTATAGCTTGGGCGACCGGTCTCAGACCCGATCGCAACCCAGTCTACCGTTGTCCTAGTGGTTCAACTAACAACTTCGACGACCTTGTTTGCTTTCCGATTGCATTTGCATTCGGGCGGTCTCACTCGGTTATACTTGCTCGCTGTGTATCTCAACCAGCGATCGAGTTGTATCCCATACTAACCAAACCCCCTTTCCCCTCACTGACCTCGGCTGTCACCCAGTCAAGACTCAGAGATCCTAGTCGGAGATCCTCGCACCCCTCAGACTAGTTCCGCAGGTAGCCTATCTACAAGAGACTCAACCCTCCTTTCCTACTCCCCCATTTGCATTCCAGCAGCCCCACAGCTCAGTAAACAGACTCGCTCGCCGACTGCTCGCACTTACTTGCACGGTCGCAGCGTCTCACAGTCTCACACTAGCAGACCAACTGCTTGTTTGTTTGTCCTTTAGGTTTTGGGTTTTGCCTCTAGGCCCGCCCGCGAGCGCATCAGCACAGTGTGTTATCTTCATGGGCGACTGAACATATAGGTCGTCGCCCTCGTCTTTGGTGCCTTGCGCTGTTTGCGCAGGCCGATCCAAGTGATCGGTCGTGCTCGCATCCGCTTCACGTGTTGCTTGCACGAATTGGGCACGCAGGGTTGCAATGCAGCCTGCCTGATGCGCGTATGGGTTTACCCCGTGATTTTCTCCAGGTGTAGCGCCAGCGCTACGCTCCATCCACCTGGTACCCGCTGCTTGCAGGTACTGGTTGATTGTTGCCATCAGCTGCTCTGCAGTTGGTGGCATTGGGTCCCAGCTGTTGTGGCTGGGTCCCTCACTCCTTGCTTCACTTGGTTTAGCTGGGGGTCCCTCTGCAATTGGCGGAGGGCTTTTTTCATTAACATTACCCTCCGTAGTCGGAGGGTTCGAGACTTCTCGCTCGGGAGGCGGGTCGTCTCGTGGATTCTCTTGTTGAGAATTTTTGGCACCTTGGGCGCTAGTTCTACCGCCTTTCCCAGCAGCCTCCTGCGCTTTATCCCCACTGGGGATACTGCACCTGATCTGCTGATTCTTCAGATCGGCGGCCTTCCCAACGGCCTTCTTTCCCTTCTTTGGGGCAACAGGGACCGTAGGGATGGTATTGGTTCCCCCGGACTCGGGAGAATTGCCTTCGGGCGCTTCTGGGGCGCCCTGTTGGCTTCGAGTGGTTACTCGAGCAGTTACTATGCTAGTAGCCATTGAATCCAACTTTGGGTATTCAAAAAAGTGTAAGGGTTTGTAGTACTGTTAGATACTAGTGTAGACTTCCTAGTCATTAATTCACTCAACAGAATATAACCTGGTTGGTATTCTCGAGGGTGAAAAGGGTACAAGGAGTGTCTGATGATCTTAGATAAGAGATCATCTATTTATACTAATGTAAGTGGTTTTCATGTGAGTAATTAAATAAATAAATAAGTAAGGGCGCAGCCCTTACAGCAACACCGAGCTCCGTGATCTCACTTCACTCCTGTTACTAGAAGCAGTCAAAGACCTCATCGGTGTGAGAGGAAAATCCAATTCACCGGGTGCTTTGCTTTCCGTACCAACAACACCTATGCATGGTAGATCATCTCCTGTCTCCGCAGCTGTTCCGCCTTCTTCTCCACCAATTCCCACGCCATCAAAGCTGACTTCTTACCTACAATACGCTGAGAAACATCTCAGCATTGATGGTGCTATGATCTATGAGCCTACACTACGGATGAAAGGTATTGGACCTGATATCATGATGAACGTACCTGATAATGTGTTCCTGGAGGCTGGGTTCACTATCGGAGATGTTATCCACCTCAAAGATGGCAGTACCAGATGGTGGAATGGGCCTGATGCGAAGAGGAAGCGCAGTGACACCGAATCACAGGTTGCCGCTGTACCAGAGGTGAAGAGAGTGGATTACAAGAGACGTTTCAATGATGGTGGAGCTAACAGGTTTGTTGGGCCCCCTATGGAATTGGGGGATAATCATGATCCCAAAGCTGTGGCTGGCTTGGATTATGAGATCTGGTACCTCTGCGAAGCTCGTAATGACTGGTTTTTAGTCCCTCGTGGGTATACTGTAATAGAGGAAGGAGGTACAGAAATGGATCCATTTGCCTAGATACTTATATTCAATAATTATACCATGTAACCTGATGCTCGAAAATATGCTGCAGCTTTCTCTGGGGTGATGTTATGACAAGCAGCATCAATGGTACATAATGTGCTATCACGCCAGTGTCGCCGAAGATAAGCCTTGATTGAGGAGAATGCCTGTTCAATGGGATTGTAGTCGGGTGAATAGGGGGTAAGGAACACAAGTTTGCAGACTTAAAATAGTGTATGAGGGCTAAGTTTGAAGGATAAGTAAGCTGTGATAAACATACGAGCTTCATCCTCAACCAATTGTCAGACTTCCTCACTATGATGAATGGCACAGTTATCAAGGACAAGTACACTTCGAGGTCCAGGGTAAGGATTTGTCAAGGGGATCTAAACATATCCAATGTCATAAATGAGCATAGGAAGTTGAAAACTGCTGAGAACTTACAACAAGTTCATGCAGGAACTGTACAAAACACTTACTGGTGACAGAACCCTCAATTATATCATGGGCAATGATCCTGTCAAGTGACATGACAGGCAGGATAGAAAAGTGTTGTCCACGGACAAAGCACCTGCGCTGAACACACTTCTTTCCTGTCATATCCCGTGCAGCCACGCACCCTCATATCCCATTCCGGTCTCATCCTGCACGTTTCCGCATCACTCCGATTCTTCCGTCTAACAATTGTTGGACTTAGCGTTTTCTAGACTCGTCGTTTCCGCCTCCGGTCCTCCGGACCCTTCCGCCGGTCCATCAGACCGAACACTGCCCCTTTTCCTTTTGTATGTTTTCCTCTCCATTATAGTTCTGTCTACGCACCGCCTTTACTTAGTGTTTATTTATCTTCCGCTTGTCACACTAATCCTATGCCTGTCCGATCTACATAGCCCCTCCGAGTTCCGGACCCACTCCACCCTCCAGAACCATTCCTCCTTTATCCTTCTTATTGTTTCATTGCACCGGTTTCCGGTTACTGTATCTGCCTACATTCCGTAGCACAGCCCGGCTCCATAGTATAAATATTGCTCCGGTGTATGCTCCTATTCTTTAGTTCAAATATCATCTGAATCACCTCCTCATCCTTTCCGTCTCTAAGTCTTTTCCCCTCTGATTATTCTCCCTGGAGTCTTTCCTTAAGATTCCTCTTATCTCTGTATTCTCCTTAAGTCTCCGACTCCATTCCAACTTATCCAAAATCCGGAACTGACCTTGGACAAGGGTGCAGCACATACGCTGAAGCCAAAGGTTCCATTCCGACTCCGGAAACAGTTCGTCCCTAAATCCTCTAAGTTCCTATGCTCACTCCTAGTCCAGAGTTCCCCGGAAAGTACCGGAGGAACCGGATTTGACATTTCCCTTGGGTGAATATCCCATTTTCCGACCTGTGGTTCTCCGGTCCTTCGCAGCCTCATCACCAAATAAAAGCATCTCAGGATCAGGGGCAAGGTCGGCAATGCAGTTCATGAACATAGCATGGAGGATTGCATTGCACTCGAGTGCATGGTGTGAGACTTGCTTGCAACTGAAATCTAGCCGGCGCACTGTGCGAGGGGGGGTGGGAATGGAGACTCTGACATTGTGTCAAGTGAGAAGTTCGTGCTGGAGTTCATCAAGATAGATTGTGGAGTGCTGTTGGTAGAGTGACCTGATGAAATTCAAGTCTTCGAAGGTGAGCATGCGATGGCGGCCAGATTTGCGAGCAGATGGGTTGGTCACAACACCGAGAGAATCATAGAGGTGTAAAGTTTTGTAAACAAGAGACTTTTTGATGCCAAGGATCCCACAGATCTCTTTGATATTGTATCCGTGCTCGTCTCGTAGCACCGGAATGCGCAGCTTGATATCATATGAGGTGTGATGAGGCATTGGGCAAACCCTTACAACTACAGCACTGTCGTATCCAGTGTTCACCCTCATAGGCTTTCGGGGTCCTGCGTCGGATGTTTCCGAGACGCGTTTCGCGATTTCAGCGTTTCCGCATCATTTTGAAAACCGCTGTAAGATAAAAATGAACTGATGCGGAGTGGCAGGAAGTGACGAAACGGGAAGTAGGCGGGGTGGCTGTGTGAGTAACCCTAACCCATGTGAAACACGTGTTTTGCACGCTGTTGAAAGTTGCTCTCACTCAGCACTCGTCGTCGTCGACGCCCCCTCTGTCGATGGCACCGAGCACATCCGGAATCGCAGAAGCTGCACGGCAGTCGACCGAAGAATGGCAAAAGGACCTCCACTCCCTGTTCCAACAGGCCAAGGACCGATTTCCGGACGTCGTATGGGAACTGGGCGAGGGCGACGAGAAGACTGACGAGATTTGGGGACACAAAGGTGCGTCTGCTCTGCTTTTGGACTGGGGTGGAGTAGCTGAGGAGGAGGCACAGCGATCGTGTACGCACGTGCGCCGCCGTCGTTCCAGGCGCGGTATTTCCAGTTCAGACCTGCGCCGATCGCCTCGCCGACGCCGTACTCACCATCGACGACGCCGGGGCTGCCAGCGCAGTCGTCGCTGTCCCTGAGCCTTACACTCGACTACTCCCGCTCGCCATCACCGTACCAGTCCTCGCCCGATCCCGCCTCCAACGGCAACTCCGTCCTACGACTGCCCACGAACATATCCCCCGCGCTCTTCTCCAACGAGCTCGAGTACCTCTACACCGGCAAGGGCCTCGGCTCCGCGTTCGAGTTTCTGTTCGACTCTGCGACGGAGGACCAGCACGAGGACGACGAGGACGGCCGCGTGGACAAGCTGCGCAAGGACCTCGTGTTCATGTGGCGCTCCCGCCTCTACTCCGACGTCCGCATCGCCCTCTCTGGCAACTTTTCCTCGTCCACCCCAAACCACGAGCCCGCCACCGCCATCTTCTCGTCCCACCGCTTCATCCTCGCGTCCCGCTCCCCCTACTTTCACACACTCCTCCTCACCTGGCCCTCCGCTCCAACCCCCGCCAAGGGCACCACCACCAGCGAACCACCCACTCTGACACTCCCCTCACCCCCGTTCACGCCCGCATCGCTGCACTTTACGCTCGGCTACCTCTACACAGGGACACTCCACTTTTCACACCGCACCTACGACCTCTCCACCGCCTTTGCGCTCCTCCGCGCCGCGACATACCTCTCCCTCCCCGCCCTCGCAGCTGAAGTCACCTCCCGCCTCGCCCTCGAGATGCTCCACGGGCTCTTCCACGCGTTCCTCCCCTTCCCCGCCTACGAGTCCATCACCGGCGGTAAATGGGCCGTCGGCGGGTGCCGCTGCCGCCAATGCGCCCGCCGCGCTCCACGCGTCCTCGAATTCGCCCTCGCAGAAGACGTCCGCGAGCCTACCCTCGAGCGCGGTGCCCGCCGTGCCCTCGTCGGGCTCTTCGGCGAGGGCTGGGCCACCCCCGAGTTCGCCGCGCTCCCACCCAAGGTCCGCGAGAGCGTCCTCAAGGGCGTGGGCAAGCGCACAACCCCCCTCAACGCCTTCGCCCTCCTCTTCGCCGCGCAGCACGCGCTGAGGCGCCTCGACGCGGTCATCGACGCGTGGGCGGACACCGCACGGGAGATGATCATCGCGGGCCGGCGCGGCGTCGAGGAGTGCCTCGTCGCCCGCGCGGCCGAGTGCTGGGAGGAGGACGAGTGGGTCGGGGACGTGCTCGGCGAGGACGGCGAGGGGACGGGGTTCGGCGACGTGGAGAAGGTCGGGTGGGTCATGGACGCGGTCAGAAGGGGCTTGTGTGAGCGCTGGGCGGCGGCGGTGTATCAGGTGCGTGTTCCCCCGTGGACGTGGGTCCGGGTGCTGACAGGCCCCGCAGTCGATCGTATCGCAGATCCTCCTGCGCCCGCACCCCACAGATCCCTCAGCGACGCTCCTCTCTGCCACGTCCCCTATCCGCGCACGCGTAGAGGAAACACGCGTCGAGGTGCTCAGGTGCGTCCCGTTCTCTCGTCCTCTTGGGCGCGTGGCTGATCGATCGATGTTGCTTCTTTCTCCTTGGACTCGACGCGACTTTGCGTTTGCATTCAACCTTCCTCTACCTTTGAACTCTCCCCCCTCCCCCCACCAACCCAACCACACCGACCCGCCCACCACCTACCCAATGCGCACAGATGGCTCCGCCGGCGCTGGCTCGGCGTGCGCGAGGCGGGCGGGTTCGAGGGCCTCGAGGGCTGGGCGCTGAAGGAGATCGCGGCTGGTGAGCGTCCTTTTGTTGCGTTTTCGAGTCTCCTTTTCTTGTGTTTCCGGGTTTGGATTTGGATGTGGGTGGGGATGTGGGTGAATGGATTCCCGCACTCCCTCCCTTTCGTCTCGTTGCGTCGTTTTGTGCGGGTTCACCGCCGACCAATGGCAGTGATGACGCCTCTTTGTGGGCTTGTTGCGCCATCTCCTCTTCGTAGACTTGTTGCGCTATTTCATGTCCGCCCCTCTTCGTATTCTCCCTCCTTCCTTCTGTCTACCAAACCGAACAACTAACCCGCCCTCCTCCGTGCACAGAAATCGAAGTCCCACTCGAAGACCTCCTCAGCCCCCCTGCAATATCCTCCCCAGGCACGCTCAAAGCAAAATCCCCGCGCGTCTCCTCCTCCCACGCGTCCCACTCCCCGCACTCGCACTCCTCCCACGCCAGAGACTCGCCCTCGCACCCGCACTCCTCGAGAGACACGCACGCCTTCCCGCGCGACACGCAGGACTCCGACACGCTCAGCGTGACGTCGCTCCGTGCGAGCGTCCTCGCGCGGTCTGTCCCCAAGGCCGCTGCGTCCGCGTCCGCGTCGGGGTCAGGAGGGGGCGCGTCGATGGGGCGCTCGGCGCTCGGGAAGCATGTGCATTCGCATTCTGGTGCGTTTTGTTTGTTTTCGATGTGTGCCCTTCCGCCGCTCACTCATTCACTTCCCTCCACGCACACAGGCACCCCCTCCGTGCGCTCCCTCGCCCGCAGCACGATCTCCCGCGGGCCGGCGACGCCCACGCGCCACGACATGCGCCCCGACTCGAAGCTCACCCCCGACTCCGCAAGCGTGCGGTCAAGGACCGAGAGCGTACGGTCGACGTCCGAGAGCGTGCGCACCACCACCACCACGTCCACGACGCGCGAGGGAAAGAGCGAGAGCGTGCGGTCTGCATCCACCGAACGGGGCCGTCCTACCTCCCGGGCACATACCTCCGGCGGCGAGGGCGAAGGCGAAGACGCAGAACGAGACCGAGACGACCCCAGCCCGAGCCCCAGTCCAAGCCTGAGCACCCGGCCCTCCCTCAGCCGCCTCGTCACCTCCACGTCCCCGAGCCCGCGCTCCGTGCGCAGCCACCTCTCCCCGCGCGCCCCCACGCTGCGCATCCCCTCCTCCTCCGCCGGCGCGCGCCCGTCGCAGCTCTCCTCCGCGACGACGGACCGCACGTCCACCGCGACGTTCATCAGCGCGCAGAGCGGCGTGCGCTCGCGGCGCGGCTCGGGCGCGTCGGACGCGAGCGTGCTCACGGTCGGTACGGCGCGCGGCCGCCCGTCGTCGAATGCGAGCACGGCGAGCACGGCGGCGACGCGGTCGAGTGTGGCGGCTGTGACGGCGAGGTCGAGCGTCGCGAGGTCGAGTGTTGCTGGGGCTGGGGCGGGGCGGTCGAGCGTTGCGGGGACGGCAAGGAGCACGGCTACGAGGACGAGTGCGGCTGTTACTGCGAGATCGAGTGTTGCGGGGACGGCGAGGAGCACGGCTACGAGATCTAGCGCTGCGGCAGCCAGGAGTGCGGTAGGGAAATCGAGTGCGGTGGCGGCGAGGACGAGTACGGCTGCGAAGAGTGGTGCGGGCACGAGGACAACGACGGGTACGAGTGCAAAAACGGGCACGGCGGCAAAAGCTGGTGATCCGAGCAAGCTGAGCCCTACGTCGGCGAAACGCGCGACGGCGGCGGGTACGCAGAAAAAGACGGCCTTGAGAGCCAAGACGGGCGCGGAGCAGGACGGGGAGGCGGAGGATAAGGAGAACGTGCAGATCCGCGGGCCTGATCAGGACCAAGACCAGGACCAAGAAGACATGAAGGAACAAGAGGACGAAATAGACCTAGACGAAGCGGAGGAGGACGCAGAGGGCCCCAAGGACGACGAGGACATCGACGCCTCGCCCCGCTCCGCCCCGCCCCCGACGCTCGCGCTCCCGCCGTCCGCCGACGAGTCCACCCCCCCGCGCGGCGCAACGCTCGAGATCGGCATCCCGTGCATCATCTCCTCGAAGCGCAAGCGCTTCCGCGCGTTCGCGCGGTACATCGGCGAGGTCGCGGGCGAGTGGGGGCCGTGGGTCGGCGTGGAGGTGCCCGTGGGCGACGGGTGGGCCGCGGGGGACAACCTCGAGGGGCGCCAGTGGAACGACGGGACGTGGGGCGGGGTGCGGTATTTCGACATCAGCGGCGGGGGCGGCGGCTCGGAGTGGGAGTTTGGCGCGGAGGAGGGGAGGGGGGCGGCGCTGCGGAGGGGGAAGGTGGATTGGGTGTATGGGAGCGGGGTAGGGGGTGGCATGGGGACGGGGGGCAGGGGGGGTGGCGGGCTGAAGCGGGAGGGAGACCAGTTGATGGTGGGGACGGAGAGGACGAAGAGGCTGAGGAGCGCGTCGCCTGCTGTGTCGGATCTGTCGACGTCGGAGTCGAGGGGGCTGTTCGTGCGCCCGCAGCAGGTTCTGTACGTCGTCGACGCCGTGGGGGCGGATTTATGAGTGGGGTGGGGATCTCGGTCTCGATTTGCTCTTTCGTTGTGTCCAGGGAAGAATACCACTATGCAATTGCAACCTCGTAATGTTTTCGTTTTCGTTTTGTGTTGTTTCTTCTTTCTTTGTTTTTCTCCCGTTTCGTGTCTGTTCTGCGTTCTCCGTTTTACGCTTACGCTTACACTTGCGCTTGGATCTGAATTCTGAGTTCTTCGTTTCCGACACCTGCGACCTGGGTTTGGTCCGCCCACAGGATACCACGTTCCTTCCTTTGCGATTTGGCTCTGCCGTGCACGCTCGTTTTCACGCCTTTTCTTTCATTCTTTCTCTTGAGCTCTTTGCATACGGTACTGACTGACTGGTTGATGGATGGAAGAATATTTGAATGCTATCGTTGCATAATGGATGAGCTGCAGGCTAGCTATGCTCCCCGTCCTGATCCGTGCATGAGTTGCAGTGTCTTTCATGGTGTAACGTCAACGGGGCCCCTCCCCTGGTCAAAGACGGCTTTGCGACAAGTGGCATTCAGCCACACGAGGAATGCACATTACACACGCTAATCAATCACACTGGCGGCCACCGTACCCCGTATTGATAAGCTATGTGTCGCAGCATCGCAATATCGTGGTCAGCAGATATGAGCGCATAATCCACTGCGCCCTCGGGCCACCAGAGCTCCCTGTTCAAGTGCATGGGGTACCGCACCTCGCCGATTTTCCCCGCCAAGTCGAAGTCGACGAGCATGAACCGCATATTGTCGTGCTTCGACACCATGATGTTCTTGTTGCGGACATCTCCGTGCACGTAGCCCGCGTCGTGCAGGCGAGTAAGCGTCTCCTTGATGCCCGCGAGTAGCACGGACGAGGGCTCAGACCCGCGGAAGTCGAGGTAGTCATCGGCACGGAGCGCGTCCATCACCACCATGAGCCAGCCCCCAGGAAGCCGCTCGAAGCCCCTGAGGGCCGGTGCACGCCCCATCGACGCACACAGGGCATGCGCTGTGTCCGAATACGAGCGCACAAATTTAACGCAGATGTCGTTCTTGTCGCGCAGCGTGCCGAAGAAGAGAAGCCTCTCTAGAGAGGGCTGCCATGTGTACTCAAAGTCCTGCCGACTGCCGTCCGCACGGGACGTGAAATATGTGCGATACGGGAACAGCTGACTGTGCGATAGCGAACTTGCGGGAGGCGGGTAGGCCTGATAGTACTCCTGCAGCGAGTGTACCGCTTTCTTCATCGCACACATGTGGCGCGCCGCGGTGATCTCCATCTTGCTGTCGGTGTAGTGATAGTGGAGTGGCAGGCCGGCAGAGAGTATCTGGATAGAAGGGCGCATATTCCACGCAGCACCTGCGAAGGCGATGTACGGACCTCAGGGGAGGTTAGCTGCACAGGCACCACGAAACTGCGAGCGCACGCACCGAATACAAGGATGATGAAGCAGGGCAGGGCAGAACCGGGAAATTCCAACGCGTGCATCCGTGTCGATTCGAGGTAGCGCAGGCTTGCCTGGACATAGGGATCTGCGCCCTCGAACCCGATTTCGTTCGCGAACTCGGCAATCGCATAGCGGTGGCCATCCACCGACATGTCCCCCTGGATCTCATAGGAGGTGCCCTCGATGTTGCTCCGTATGAAATGGAGGCCCCAGTCTGCGAACTCGTCACGGATCGTCTGCGCCCGAGTCTCCACATCCGAATTGAATGCGGACATCGCGGTCGACAGCCTCAACAAAAACGCGCTGTCCTCCATTGTGACTGTGTGCGACTCGCAGTCGTCTATAAACTGGCCGAATACAGGGTGCAGCAGCGTGACGGGGATCGGGGCATCGGTGGGTCTGGGGCACCCGCAGAGGATGTTTTGCGACACATCGTTCTGCTGCGAGTAGAACTCTTCGGCGCGTGCATATATCGAAGGCGATTTCGGCGCGTTCGCGTCGAGAAAAATCTCCCGTTGAACAACTAGATTGCCTGGGGGAAGTGTGCCGATGATGACATGGACGTGCGCGTCTGCGGGATGGTCGGCGAAGATCGTCGAGAGTTCCTCCGTGGGGCACATGCGTTGGGGCGCCACCTTCCCGAGATTCTGCCTAAGGTTGTCATCAATAGGCACGGAGACTTTGCTGACATTGAAGTCGCTCGCATGAACGTGGGAGAACTCGGCCGGTCGCATTTCTTTGATCTGCTCTTTGAGAGTGTAGACGGACTCCTTCTCCGCGATCTTGACCAGGAAGATGCGGTTTATGTCGTCGCCCCGCGCCCAGCACATCAGCTCAAGCACACGATCAACTTGGTAAGTGCCCGATGAGCCGTGGCGACATTGCGAGAGGACTGCACTCACCAGGAGGTTTCGGAGGCGCGTCGATGATGATATGAACGTGCGCGTCTGCGGGAGGGTCGGCGAAGACTGTCGAGAGTTCGTCCAAGGGGAATAGGGGTTGGGGCGTCAACTTCCCAATATTCTGCCGGAGGTTGTCATCAACGGGCACAGAGACTTCGGTGAGACCAAGGTCGCTCGCAGGAACGTGGCAGAACCCGACAGGCCGCTTTGCTTTGATTTGTTTTTTGAGGTCGTCGACGGTATCCGTGTCTGCGATCTCGACCAGGAAGGTGCAGTTGACGTCTTCGCCTCGCACCCAGCACATCAGTTCAATCATGCGATCAACTACGACTGGGCACCCTGTGAGTGAGCCGTGGCGACACTGCGCGGGGCAGTACTCACCAGGAGGATTCGGAGGCACGTCGACGATGATGTGGACGTGCGCCTTTTCTGGCGGGTTTGTGAAGACCGTCGAGAGATCATCCTCAGGGAGCAGGGGCCGGGGTGTCGCGCTGCGGAGGTGCGCCAGGAAGGCACCGTCCCTTACGGGGAGGGAGACTACGCTAAGATCGAAGTCATTCGCGCTGACGTAGCGCCACTCGACCGACCGCTGTTTTTTGATTCGCTTTTTGAGTGCATAGACAGACTCCGCATCCGTAATCTCCACCGAGAAGATGCGCATTGTGTCGTCTCCCCGCACCCAACAGAAGAGCCTGAGCGTTCGAGGCATGGTGTTTCGTTGGCTGCTTGACCTTGATTTCATCGGGGTGGAGAGACCTAGTGTGTCTTTCCGACACAATTCCGACACGTTATGTAAAAACATGCAAGTAGATACGTCGACAACTCGGATTACCGGGCCATCGTCAGAACTCCTCTGTCCATGCCAGAAGCCCCCTGTGAAGTTCCGCGACCTCAACGGTATTCGGCAAGGATGCAGAGAGCCAGAAGCGGGAACGGATGAGGTATGAACCTGAGGGCTCTGATGACGACAAGGAGCCGAGCGACGTTGAGGGATGAGAGTGAGTTGGGCGAAATTCGAACCAGCTACAGCCGAGATCATGAAGGAACGGCTAATTCTTTCGGTGACTGTCTTCTACTGCTGCAGCAGACGTCCACCTGGAAGCCCCAGTGCTACCTGATCTATGATTTGACAGCCCCGTCTCACCCAGTGTTTGAAGAGCCGGTGGCATGCCATGGACCCCACACGCCATAAATTGTGGCATACCACTGGCAAGCCACAAGGCCACGGATGTGGCCATGGCGCCGACCCGATATGGTACTGATCTCGGAGGCTGTTGCCATCTGCCCGCCAGCACGGTGCAGTGGTCACTCAACCTTCAACACTCTTCGGTTTCTCCTTGATTCTACCAAGGTTTCACTTATTGTATTGCTCCCATGTACTTGTAGCCCTATATAATCCAACTGTACCTTTGGATTCCCCCGCCCCCTCGTCATTATGAGTCAGAAATGGTGGTGTCTGCATTTTGATGATCACCTGGAGTTTTGTCGGGGGATGGCCGCTTCATACGCTAATCCTCATGCGAAGGATAAACAAGGCAAAGCCATCTGTAAGTTGTGTCTTGAAGCTAGAATTCTGTCAGACCAGCAGAAAGATTTCGACGACCAGCATGAGGGGTGGAGAAATGATGTTCACGCTA
>MU266729.1:0-18499 GCA_021014945.1 Leucogyrophana mollusca | reverse complement strand
CATCTGTGTAATAGCGAGCGTATTCAAGGTCTTGACATCGCACCTGGTGATCTAGTTATTTAAACTTATTTTACAAGTGACAATAAATCTAATTTTTGCCAAGTCCAGAATCCCGATTCGGTCACAATCCGCGCTGCCTCTAGATTTAAACTCAGTTTTACCAGTCCGTCTATCGACGGCTTGCCTCATAGATGGAGTGGTTACCAGTCTACAGCATAACGGGGTAACAAGAAAATGGCGGTTGGCTTAGCTAATAGAACGGCATTTTCCAGTTAATTTATACTTGCCCGACAGTCACCGACCTTTGCTCAGCCTGAGCGACCATCACTCAGCTGAATCATTCAGCGAGTTTCCCCGTCAGAGCTTACTGTACACATGTATGGCTTTTTGAACGTTCGAGCCTGCGACAGACGGTGGAGAGCGGGGGAACTTTCTGAGCGTCGCTCAGGTCGCGCTTATTCTTAGCTTCTTCACTCTTTCACAAGCGCAATTAAAAGTACCGCTGCACCCCTTGATACAACTTTCTCAATGTTGTTCTCATCGTCACAAGTGAACCCAGTTTGACGACAAGCAGGCGATCACCATAGACTTGCAGGGCAAGGTTTACATTTCAGTTTTGTCAGTTCGTGCTAGCCGGCACCTGTCACCAAGATCCATTGTCCAACTACACGAACGGATCATAAAACCATCCGCATGGACCAGCGCTCGGAATCTCTTCGTATACTTTCGTGGTTCGGATGGAATGCTGAAGACCCGGTTACGCAGTCGAAGTAACCCAGATAACCCTTGTGCTTGTGCGGAAATGAAAATACCGGTAGCATCAACGTAAGTCGGCTGTAAGGAGTGCTTGGTTTGCTTATGCGTAAGAGTGTAGACGCCAGAAACCACGTGAGGCCACCAGCTGACGATGAGGGAAGGAATTGTGGAATCGTCTCACTGCAAACACTCCCCGTGGCATGATATCAAGTATGGGTTGGAATACACCGAAGGAAGTCGAACGGCGTCTAGGGCGTGGCAAAAGCTGCCCACTCTCCAAACCTTCAGCCTTCCGGTCGTGCAGAGTGAAGACCCAGGAGAAGAATGGCGCTGAAGTAGCGGATACCGTAGAGGCTTTCCTCCTGTAGGAGGGCGGTCCCGTGTTACATATAGTATCTCCAAACCCAAGTCGTGGAAAAGCCTGTTCGGGTGAAGACACGGAAATAAGCTGAAATGTATTTTGGGAAGAGGTTGGCTTACTGAGCGTGTCCCCCTGGTGGCAGGTCCTGGGTTTTACATGGCGGAAATCGCCCTGGATGATCATGATGTGTCAATGGGCCTGAGACATACCTGAACTTCGGGTGGTGTTCCTTGTGTTCAGATTGCCGACGATAAACACAGGGTGACGTCCATGTCCGGCTTTTGTGGCGAGAGTCACGCCTGATGAAGGGGATCCCAGGCGCGGTACAGCCTGTGTAAGCCTTGCGTCTGATGCATCGACCTTCATAATGCGGGTTTCCCGGAGCCTGTCATCTCGCGACGCCAACGGATGGCCCATTCGGCGACCCACCAGACCATCAGCAGACGCGAGCATTTTGAAGACCGTCAGGCTTATATGGTAAACGCTCTGGCGAATGGGAGGGCCATCTTGCCGCGTGGTACATATGTATCACAGTCGGGACACTCGAGATGGACCTCGACGCTGATGGGCTGATCGGGGACTAGACACAAGGTACTTTGCCGAGGACAAGTACCTGGAACGTCGATTAGAGCCTTCAGCTTTCTCAAGGGGGAAGGAAAACTTGGCTTGTGGCTGACTTCAGGAAGTAGCAGCCCGATCTTCTCGCGTTAGCGCGTTTCTTTGGCTTCCTCCGAGTCATGCGGGTTGGATATAGCTCCTGTGCTTGACAGACCTGCCACACCTTTTGTCAGCCAAACACGAAGGCCATGCTAGAGATGGGTCGATGCAAAATAAGGCTTTCGGGAAAGGAGTGGTGGAAGAAGCTGTGATAAAGCGATCATGATCGGGTTAGTACTAATAGTGCTGGTGTCTAATAAACAACCTGAAACAGGTCTTCTCCTGCTCTGAGTCCTGATACATGTATAGGTACGCTCGAGCATCTTCTGTCTATCCAGAAGGCTACCATGACGCTCAAGAGGAAGGCCGTCAAGTACCAGATTTTACACGTTTACTTCGGAACGATAAAGGTGATGTGGATGCCGTGAGTCTAAAGAGAACGTCTAGCATCCAAACAGTACGCGTCACAACAAGCGGCTTCGGCTGAGCCGGGGCGGCATAGTCAGAACAACAGTGTAAGGGCCTACCCGGACAGAACAGAGCTACGTCGTGGTGCGCTCGTCTTCTGAGAAGATCTTGCCAGGAGTCGCAAAGCGGGGTTCCGAATTCTGGGTTGTTGCCTCGAACTAATTAGATGTCAGACTATGAGTTGAACGGCCCCTCCTTCCCACCGATATTAGAGTAATAAAGCGTGTAGACGGGCCCCTGACAACAAAAGCGGTGCGCCACTTCACCAACTGGTGCGCCATCGTTGTCGGACATTGTCTCTGGCGACTCTGCTGAGCTACTAGGTAGCATTCTCCATGGAGTTCCTGTGTGCAAATCCATTGAATACCACCGCGACTTTCGGCACCCAAGGATGGCAGCGATTTCCTTCCGCGGTCAAGCAGTATTTGACATAACATGTTGTACATCCTGTACTTACTTTTGTAAATGAGCGAAGCCGTGAGCTGAAGTTCCTTCCCTCCCGATTGATGACTGTGTCTCCACTTTGCAAGGGCTTCCCAGAGAAGATTTGGTTTTACCTGTAGTGGTGCGAAATGAACGAACGCGGTGAACAGCTTGGCCAGAGTGTGCTTCCGAAACTATCGTGGGCATCCTCCGAACATGTAGATGACCGTCCATGCAGCCGAACAATCAGGCTGATGATCAACACATTGGGCCCAAGGGCTGCGTTTTCGGCGAGGGAGGATCGATACCAGCCGAACTGAGAGAGACACTTTCCCGCCACTGGAATCGCTTCCAGAATCTCCCATACTTACTCTCCGGGCACTTCAACAAAGCCGCGGGGACGCCTGCTCGGGGTGGGAATAAACAATTTTGTATGCTGGGAAGAATTCAGCCTTACTGTATAAGTTTGTCCGGTGGCAAGTGTTCGTCCTTAAACCTGCGCTCATGTTTTGATGGGCGTGGTAGCATCAGTAGCCCGATCTTAATGGCATCCAAACATTGGGCGTCCATGACAGTTGGCAAAGCCAACAAATGTCCCGCGCTGGTATCTATATCCGGCGCTTGTGGGCATAATTTGAGCTTCAGCAAAATGCAAGGCGCGTGGACATCAGCCTGAAAGCCGTAGTTATATGGTCAAGGCTGAGTGTTCTTCCTCGCGATTGGCGCCACGATTGTGCCCAAGGCCGATCCGGAAATGGCCAGCCCTCTTAGATCTTGTACATCTTGAAGGCAGGTGTAGCTTATAAGGTAAAGCTTGGTGCTAGCGCCCTCGAACTGGTCTTCTCGTGAAATGCTTATCACAACTGCCATAAGTTGTTGGCCACGAGCGACAGATTCGCCATGCTGCTGGCTCTTGGGGGTGCTTCCTGCACATTAATCCTATTTAGCGCCCATGATATGCAATCATATTGTTGCACCTGCTATCAGGGGATGCTCGACGCTAGGTGCAGTTGAAGGTCAGCATCTCCGTCCTCGCGGATATGGACGCCTCGCTTTTCTCGAACGACTGGACACAAGGCCATTGACGAGATCTAGCAGTCCCAGGAGATTGGCGCTCCGATGTATCGTTCTATCGAAGACCTTCACCGCTAGGATAAGCTCGCAGTTACATCATAGTCTGCACTTACCCAAGCATATCCCATGACCCTTCAATGGGTGGCCGTCCTGCGAATCCCCAAGGACCAAAATATTGAGAGCACCTATAAAAACAGCGTGCACGAGGAAAGGTGCGTGACGTCTGACTGTCTGGCTTTCAATCGACGCGCCCAAATCATAATCATATCGAGTGAAACGAGGCAGATCCCACTCTGTCAAGAAGAAGCGATCAGTTGTTCCTCCACATCCCTTCTGGTGGTGCGACAAACTTGTCCAAGGAACTTTCCGCTCTCCTGAGAATAACCCGATCTTGATTTAGACGTGGTGAGTGTGCCCCTGCCCAAGCCAATGTTTGATAGATAGCGCTCAAAGGCCATGTCCGGTCGGCCGCAAAAGCGAAAAAAAAGTATACAGGTTACGCAGAACACAATAACTGTTCGATGTGCCTCCCAAAGCTGATGTCGGACACAAGGGAGTAGTGCGCTGGACACCTTCGATATGGGGCTTATCTTGTGACTTCTAAACTGTAAGATATTGAGTCCTCGTGGTGCCTGTGGTCACGCCGCCGATGACTTCATTCGAAGTGTCACCTAAAACGAAAATTGGATTAAAGGAGGGTAAAACATACCGGAACCGATGGTATAGTGATGTGAAAAAGAATGACGAGGAACTACAGCGCTCACCGCATGAATCCGAAGAGATCCTCCGGGGTTACCCATCGCCTCAGCTGCGTGATCTCACACGTTCGGCTTTGATGTCAATGTCTGCAGGAAACTCTGCAAGTCATTTGGTACATCTTGTACGGGAGTGCGCCGTGTCTCTCGGAGAGTTCTGGCAGAGCTTCCAGGGCCGAAAATTTCAAACTTGAGTAGTGTCGGATCACTGGGGAAAGAGGAAGACTGTAATGGAACACTGGCAGGCGATATTGTGGCCCCGAAAAGCAACCCTCCAACACGCCGATATGCGTAAGGAGTTGGTAGGTAAAATGGTCCACGCAGTAACGGAATGCCTGTCTCTTTCAGCTCCGAAACAGACGCCAAGCACCGAATCCGGGAACTTCGGAAGGATGGATGTATAATGAGGTCCGCACTGGACCACCTGCGCGCAGATGCCTGAAAGTCGCGCACTGTGGCCCTATGTGCCCTGTGGAACGAGAGCAGTCTCGGCGCTGGCCTCGGCGAGGTACTGACCCGCCCGGAGGGATATTCGTGGGGGGATGGAGGGAAAGATGCTTTCGGCCGGGCCGAAACCGATACAAGCGGAGAATGACATTGAGAGACTCGAGCTCGAAAAGACATCGCTTGGATTTCGCAATCTTATATTCCATGGCACTTTCAAGCATGTTCCTGCGCGTCTGTTGTCAAGAAAGCATTTGAAGACCCCTTACCCTTTAAAAAATCCACGCTCCCCTACCCCAGGCAGCCCCTCCACAACGTACTCCCACATTTAAGCCTGGGACCCTCTGTGCGATACACCCCACGAACGTCCACCATGTCGCCCAGGTCGTCCCCAAAAGAAACCCAGCCATTGTTGCACGATCACGAGCCTGAGCCTTCCTATGACTCCGTTCAAACCGCAGGCCCAAGCACGTCAGACGAGCCACCAGCTCTTAACCAGGTTTCTCGCACCGATCTCTTTTGGATTCTCTCCGGTCTATGGAGCGCTGTGTTTCTCGGTGCCTTGGATGGTGAGGTCGCTTTGTCGTTCCGGAGTTTGACGAACCCGCGAACTTCTGTCAACAGGCACAATCGTGGCGACACTTCTTTCGCCTATAGGAAGCTACTTCAATAAGTCAAACCAGTCTTCCTACCTCGGCACATCCTATCTTTTATCAGTATGCTGCTTTACCCCATTATATGGTGAGTAAACCAGGCAACAGTTACACAACTCGCAGATTCTCATTCATCTACCTCATAGGCCGTCTAGCAGATATTCTGGGCCGTAAAGGAGCTATGTTGCTTGGTCTAACCCTGTTCGGTGGGTAGAGCGGCTTATATTAGAAACCGTCGCTTAAGCATTGTGCAGGATCCGGCACAATTGCGTGCGGGCTGGCACCATCCATGGAGATGCTTATACTCGCGCGCGCAGTCGCGGGAATGGGCGGGGGAGGGTAAGCTTCCCGTTGGAGCTCATGAATCGATCGGTGGATGGCTAATCATATTTTCGCAGCGTTATGACAGGTACTTGAGGCCTGTCCAGAAGCTCACATTACACAAATCAACTCAATCTTTCCAATCCCGCAACAGTTAGCAGCGTTGCTATCACCGATCTTATACCATTGTAAGTATTGCGCCGTTATGACATCTGTGATCATATAACAAGACCCTTGAACCTAGAAAACATCGAGGATTGTACCAAGGAATGACCAACATGTATGTTGACGGCTCCGAGATGTATCCCGCTGCTGAGATAGTTCATTTAGTTTGTTTGGCCTTGGTGCGGGTCTTGGCGGACCCCTTGGTGGATGGGTCAATGATACGCTAGGATGGTCCGTTTGCCTTGTTGTGTTTCGTCCTCTGGCGATTTACCATTCTGGTCCTCTCTAGGCGCGCTGCTTTCTTATTGCAGGTCAGTCGGTTTCAGGACCCATGTCACACTATCTTAGCAAGTTTTGGACCAGGCGCCACTCTTAGTTCTATCTTTCATATTGGTCGCCCTCAAGGTCAACATAAAGTTGTCCGACGAGATCCAGCACCAAAGTGTATACGCCAAACTGCGGCGTATAGACTTCTTAGGGTCATTCACCCTGGTCGGAGCGGTTGCGGGCATGCTCCTCGGGTTCAGTCTTAAAACGACTGAGGAGCTACCATGGTCACATCCCCTGATCGTCGGGCTCTTTGCTGGTAGTGTCTTGTTCTGGGTCGCTTTCTTGCTCGTGGAAGCGCGCTGGGCACCATACCCAGTAATGCCGCTCCGTCTAATTACGCAACGGACGCCGTTGGCGGTCTCCCTGACCAATTTTCTGGGATCAATGACCGCGTTTTCTATGGTTAGTCCCACCCGCTAATCTGGTTTCGTACGGAGCGGATAACGCCGTTGGTTCATTTTAGCTGTACAACGTCCCGATGTACTTTTCTGCCGTTAGGCTTAACTCATCAACAAACGCTGGTAGGTCTGATGATCCGCTTTTGACCTCTTGGGTGCTAACGCAAATTCAGGGATGCACCTGCTGCCCCACTCTGTACGGCTTTGGATGTGGACCCATGATCATCATGCTAATCTTTTCATAGGTCGCATTATCAACGGGGAGTGTTTTCGCTGGCTGGTACGTCACATTTTCTGGTCACTCTCTACATACCCTCATGCATTGTGTGATCTAGGTTGATGCGAAGAACGGGCAAACTTTATACCCTGACGCTGTGCTCCGCCGGCTTGACCATATTCGCCAGTGTTCTTGTTGCGCTCTGGAGCGATAACACATCGACCATTCACCTGTGGCTAGACATCGTCCCACAAGGGTTTGGCATGGCAAGCCTCATTACGAGTACCCTGATCGTTAGTGCCCGTCCTTTTATCCGATGAATCTGAGCTGAATCACTAACGACCCCCATCCTCAGGCGATGATCGCGGGGGTGTACAAAGAGGATATGGCCGTCGCGACCGGAAGTAAGTCACGCTCGAATAAATGGGCAGAAGATGAAATTCTGACTAATGCTGTGCCAGTCACGTATCTGTTTCGGACGACAGGACAAGTGCTCGGTGTCAGCTTGTCTGGCGCAATCCTTCAAAATGTATTGCTCCGCAAGTTGCGCGAGCGCATTACGGGACCCGGATCATTTGAGGTGAGGAGTGAGCGATACCGGATATATCAACATTCATATTGACAAATCTTCCGTTCTTCCAGATTATAGAGGAGATACGGTAAGGGTAATAACCTCGGCCTTGGTACCCCAATCCTTATGCGGTACCGCGTTTCTAGGCATTCTATAAGTTCTATACCCGACCTTGCGCCCTCATTAAGGAAGGCTGCAGTGGACTCGTATGCAGACGCCCTTCGCGTTGTTTTCATATGCCAGATCGCAATCAACATACTTGCTTTCATAACGTGTATCCCTATCGAAGAACACGCCCTACCGTACGCACCATGCTTCCTTTGCTTATATCCGTGCCCAAACACTCATTGCATTACTGGTACTGAACAGAGGGACACATCAGGAGCAAGAAGAACATTATCGGCGAAACCAGCTCAACGCCCACAATAGAACAACATCATCAGTAGAATGATGTGATAGACTTTGGATTCATTTCATCCACTCGCATTCGAGGGCGCACGAACCCAGCACCAACTTCCATTTATTCATGGCGAGACGATCGCCCTGCACTGGATACCTCTTGTATAACAGTAGAATTTTATTTCCTTCGAGTTCTGCACATTCCCTATACCCTTGATGCGGTGTTACCTCCTCCCAATTCCGCTGTACAGTAACAAACTCGTGTACACATCGTGAAGAGCAGGTCGAACGTGTTTTCTACCTGCTACCTGTAGTCGTTGAAGTAACCCTTCCGGGTTGGCAGTGTTGATCCAGCGTCAGTGGAAAGTTCGTTTTGTGTAACGAAAATGCGACCACCACAGCCTCGTATCTTCAATGAATGACCACAGCTCCTTCCGCAGTTCTTCCCCTCGACCCAGTCTATGCCACCAATCATATTGTTTCTTCTATCCACCTCCTCGGTCTTTTCTCTACCACAGCCGCGCCCTGTCTCCTCTCACTATCAGCGTATCGGTGCCGGTTATGTCGGACGGGGCAGGGAAGAATGTTCGACGCGGACACCGTCAACACCGATGCAAAGAAAGTAAGAACGAAGAGTGATGAGACGACTGTGCGGCGTTGTTGGTGTGTAAATCGGAGAGTTCTGGATATGGGCATTCTATCGCTTTCGTGCGCACCAGGTGTTAAGAATCACCTTTGTATGTGAGAATACCAACTTACCAGCTCTCTGCCCATATCCGCCTGTAATTTTAAAGAGGGTGAAGCTCACTTGGTGAAGTTGAGGCAATGGCAGAAATCTGAAATTGACTGTCCGGGCGGCGCCGAGTAGAGTCGCGGTGTTTATGTCTGTTTACCGAAGGCCTTGAACTACTCAGCGCCAGCTCCAATAGGTTTCGTTCCTCCTCAAAAAATACTCTCTTGCCATGCCTAACGCTCGGGTCCTGAGGGACATCAAAGCGCGCAACATCGTGAACGCCAACGAGATACTTCGCCGCGCATACCTATACGTCGCTCGCAATGAATCCCTCTCACCACAGGTGCGACACCAGGCCCAGCTCCAGCTCAATACTTTTGGGAAATACACGCGTCCGACGACGGTCAAGAACCGCTGTTCGGAATCAGGAAGGGGACGGGGAATCATCAGCGAGTTTGCCATGTGCAGGGTGAGTTTATCGCTAGTATCACGAAGGAAGACGGAGCTGATATGCGGGTTTCGTCGCAGTACCAATTCAGACTGAAAGCTCTGAATCGGGAGATCCCTGGCGTGCAGAAGGCTTCATGGTAGTTTGGTATTCCTTGCTATCACTCGACGTTGTTTCGAGACTGGTCAGGGCGTCGTCCGTTTTCCTTAAGCACCTGAGCTTACCCCCACCCACAAGCAGACAATCCGTAACTTCGTGTATGAGTCAATGCGCTAGACAATACATATGTATACGTTATCGTGATGTCCCCTGGCTTGGGATCCTAATGCACAACTCCTCGCTCCTCGCCATCTCGCTTACCCGTGATCTCTAAGTGGAAGAGACGTGATCTGTGCGGGCCCCAATATCCGCGAGCTTCAACTCTGACTCGCCGCGTTCACGTCTCCAACGATTGCAGTGGTCAAGTGTTTCTTTTTCCACTAGGTACCTAAGCGAAGATAATAGCCGTCAGATGCAAGACTCGTCGATTGACAACGTAGACGAACGCGTATTTTCGTAACCACCACTCAGCAATTTCCCAGTTACTGTGTGCAAGGACGTCGTCGCCATGTATTGTCACCGCTTTTTTATAGTCAATCATGCAGTCTGCCAGCGAAAATTGGCCTGCGCGAAGAATGGTGAGCCACTGTGGGGTTATCATGGGATACATGGTGTACCTCGTAGGAGAATGATACGGTCTCGCAGGTCTGGATGTAGCATGCGATCAATGGCGCTCTCTGCAAGACTTGTTTGGTCGGAGCGATTGTCGCGGAATACAGTTACGACATACCGTGATTTACCGTTCTACGTCAGGTGTGAGTGGAAGTGGAAGAGTGATTAGCGCTCATCGACGCACCTCTGTACTAATGTTGGTCGAAGTGACGAAGGCAAGCAGTACGCGCTGTTGCGCATGAAGTTGTCGAGGTGGTACCTGCAAGGATTCACTGTAAACATTGGGACCACGCGGATCATCACCCAAGAACTCGCCGTATGAGCTTGAAGGCTTCAATCTTTTTAGGTTGCTGGGGGTCGAGGTCGCTGTCGTCATCTATCTCGTCGTGGGGGAGGTGATTCTGTTGAGGTGGTATACGCTGTTGGCTCATGACGGCGCCATTCTTGTTTTGTGAATACGGGATAGGGGATAGGCCGGGCTCGACGCTCATGCCCATGGACTGCATGTAAGAGGAATGATAACTACTTGGACTCGGTGCAGGGTAATGCGAAGGGGTACCAGACGGCGTCGGGGGCATGAACATGGCTGCACCGTCGGGACCGCGCATTAAATCCGAAAATATGTTGTTGTGTGAAGACCGCCCATTTGACGACGAATAGACGCTAGCCTGGGGGACAGGAGGTACCGTAGAGCTTATTGGCATGACGAGTGAATAGTCCTGGCGATCCCCGTCAGCTTCCATGCTTCGCTGCTTCTTCCGGCTTGGGCCCGCTGAGTTTTCTTCGGCGACTCTTTTTGCGCTCTGGGGCCCCAGCACGGACGACATGGCGTTCGAGGATTGTGTGGTCTTTTGTGCTTGCCTGCGAGCCTGGAAGCTCTCCCAGGCAGTGTCAGTCTCGGATTTGTTAACAAAGTCGTTGAACTCTGTCATATTCCAGCCCATCTTGGGTACCATGCCACCCAAGCCATCGCCGATGAAACCAGCTACGCTTTTGAGAAGGTTGCGGAGCGTTTGATTCTCAGTCATGAGATCTGTGAATGACGTAATTTAACACGAGGTCAAAACTGGCGGCATTTGGCGCACCTTTGAGAACAGCCCGTAGATCTGTAAGGGCCTCATCTTGTGACCCAGACAGAAGCTCGACGCGAGCTTCAAGATCACGGATCTGGATTGCAAGTGTCAGACTTGTGCACGCGGACTAAGAGCATAGGTAGGTACTCGTTGCTGTTTGCGTAGTCGAAACTCCCGCTGGGCTATGCGGTTCTGGTCACGACGCGCTGCCTGTGAGCTAGAGGGTTGTGGTTAGGACCAAGAACACGAAATGTGGTTGACGCGACGTACTTTGGATTTTTCTTTCGTCCTGGTTTACTAGGCCCTTGTGCATTACTGTCTTGATCTGCATGGGATTCCAAGTCAGAGTCCTGGGTAAAGTTCAGTTGATAAGATCAGCAGTTTTGACAGACGAAGCTGAACACGGACGTCGACTTCAGCGGATACACTACGGGCATTTTCTTCTGGCATGGTTTCGGTCGACGGATTTAACTTCCTGGTGCGGTATAATGGTGTATTACGACGTGAAAGCTTTGAAAAGACTTCGCCCTCTTCAACTATCCGTCGGCAGGTTATGTATTCCTCGCTGCACTTGCCGCAATGCCGTCGTCCAGACATAATCTCTTTCACGTCAGCGTCCGTGGTTTTCTGCTGGATTGGTCATCAAATCCTAACCCTAGCCACATCCTCCGACGGACTAGTTCCACTGGGAGCATGGACCGCGAACGCATAGGGCATACCACGGTGTCGAGATTGGTGCCAGAATGGTATGTAGAATGCGAAGTCGAGGTCGTCGTAGGTGGTTTTCTGCAGCCACCCCAACCTTCGGGGTTCTACGCGGACTCGAACGGAGATAAAAGCTGACGCGTCCACCAGGCAATCCATAACGGCTCCGAGTCGGAGACCGGGTCCATCCAGGTCGAGTCACTTTGGGTCGGCGCTAAGTGGCCCGATGGCTCGATGGTACAATGTCTGCTGAGCACTGATACTGCGAGGCCGCGACCTGGTGTTATCAAGCAAACAATGAGAGGTCATCAGCGACCAGGTCCTACTTTGGTACGTGACATCTAATCCTGAACCTTTGAAACCAAAAATAGCCCAGGCAAGAAGAGCTACATTTTCTTTCGCACCCTCTAGCAATGTCAAATCTTGTTGAGAAGGAATGACTATCTTCATTCGAAACTTTGGTCTGCCTCCGGGAGACTAGTGTCAGATATCCCCGTCTCACTCAGCGGACGACATGGGACCAAGGGCGTGTTCCCTAACTCGTCCTTAGCAAGGTGTTGGAAACGATGCTACGGATCGCCCTTTAATCTTGCGAAGCCAAATAAACTCTCCATGTAATGAGCCGGGCCTCGGGGATAATGACCAGTGACCTGGTCGTCAATATCCACATGGATCCCTCCAACGAGTTGGACCGTGGTGTCAACTCCACCGAATAAATTGCTGGACTAGCAGTGCTGCTCTCTTGGGGCTTTCGCGGTACACGCCGAACTGTCGACGGAAACGGTACGTTTTGAAACTAGTATCTTGACATCTGCGCATAAATGCCGCAATGGCCTTCAGGGATATTCTAGTTCCTGAATGTTGTTGTGCGATTCCACCAGGGTCCATGCTTGTGAGATAACTTTAGCACGCGGATCCCAACCGGGAGCGCCGAAAGGGCTGCGCTCGCCATAATGAACAACACGGACAGCACGCTCGCAAGGCATCGGAATGACATGCAGCGTACCTCGTTCTGCTGTCTGCGTCTCTTGTGGGCGCCGGTCGTCCTGCTAACGCGCAGGAGGCAGTGATGGATGGCGACGATGAACGAAGTCCTCATGGCTAAAAGGATATCAGGCAAAAGTTAGCTTGAGGAACAGACTCGAGGTCAAGATCTGTCAATCACTCAAGCCTGGATCTTCTATTTCACCTCGCGGCCATTCCTAGCCCAGATTCGGGATCGAGTGTCTTCGCCGCTCTCCGGGTAACCGTAGGTTCTTTCGGAACTGGATTTATTCCAGAAGAAATTACGACCTACACGCAACGAATCGAGAGGGTCTCGTGCCGAGCATCTGCAGTGCTTGGTCTTGGTGGTGTATGGTCTCGAGCGTCATTTTGAGATTCCGCGCGACAGTGAGTTGATTGGTTCGTAGAATGCGGTTGAGCGCTCTTGATCGGGCCAGCGAAGCGTTGTGATTGAAAACTGTGCCATGTCTTTGACGCAGAGGACTGCAAAGGACCGCATGGCACTGGGGAGTGAGTAGAGGGATAGCGGTGCCTTTGTGTCTGGTCCCCTGACAAGTAAAGAAGACAAGTAAACCTGAGCATCAAGGCCATCCTTTTGGGATGCAAATACCACTTGAAAGTGCCGAGGAACATGTGATCGGCACTGCTCTCTTCACAACACCTCCCACAACGAAACGCGACGCATCGATACTTCCGGACGTTGGGCAATGCTAAGGCAATTACTCATGACATATTGCACTTGAATGTCCACACTTGTCGCGGGAAGGCCCAACCCAGGCCACGTCAGAGTCCTGAATGAGGGCGCATTTGATTGATGGGAATAATGCAATGGTGGGCCTGCTCTAGTAGAATGTCCGTAACGCCAGTGGCGACTTGAGTGGAGTGACGAGGTAGCTTTAGGGGCAGGCGATGAGCGCTGGAGCAGCAAGGGCCAGGCAGACGTTTCTCACGACAACGAGCATAGGGTATAGCCACCTCTCTGAATTTGAGTTTTGGGATACCCTGGTCTAAACAGACCAGAAAATGATCGCCAGTCAAGAGGAAAAGTCAAATCTTCAAAGCACGCCAGAGCTTTTGATGATGCCAGCCCAACTTTTCCACACGTACTCCCCAAAGAGTTTTGCTTCATCCAGCGATTTCTCAACAGTCGATGAATCTTCGAGAAGAGAGTCCAAGAAATCGTTCGCCGTCGCTGGAGAGGAGAATTGATGGAGTTCTTCCGTACCAGAAAACAGAACATCGGCCTTGAACAAGTATGTGAACTTCTAATGCAAGATAAACGCACCTGCGGCTAAGTAGATGGCAGATATTGATGCTCGTCGAGCGTACCACGACATCTATGGAGTTTGGTATCATTTTCACGAGTATAGACATAGAAGACAGTCCCTGAACATACCTCTTTCGCGTCGCTGTGGGCAATCCAACATGCCTGATCAGCAACCTTGGCAGCATGTGTGAGGATTGGTGCAGGGTCCAGCGGGAGATACTTAGAGGATGAAGCCAAGAGTGCAAACGCCTATAGCGACGCGTCAGCAACGAGAGTGATGGTCGACTCGAATACTCGCGCACCTCCGGTAGATGCCGCAGAACATGTTCGTTGGCCTTCAACCTTGTCTGCAAAACTTGCCTTATGTTAGGCGATTGGGAGGATGACATCTGCATACAGGCGTCGTCGAGCCAGGCGCGAACGAGAGTTCTACGCGCATCGTCTCCTTGACCGAAGAGAGAAGAGACGGCCGCATCCGGGAGTGGTTGCGAGTGTGCGAGCGGTGTAGGCAGCGAAAGGACTGACAGCGAAAGCGCCTCTCGAGTGAATCCGTGGCTCGGCACCAGAGGTAAAGCTAGCTGCAATAATCTAGAAAACGATACGTGAGGGTCAGTAATCGCCTAGCGAAGAAATCAGAAATGCGCCAGCTGGCACCTTGCAATGGTGGTCATGACGGATAATAGCCACGCGCTTCAAGGCGCTTTGGCAGATTTCTGAATTTCCCAAAGAGGTGCCCCGACGCACAGTCGCGGACTTTTCCGCAGAGTTTTCTGTTCAATGCACACCTGGCTTCAAACAAGTCCTAGACATCAAGAAAAAGTCGAGTACACATCGGGGGATTTCAGGGCAATGACAAATAGTAGTGCATTGCAGTGAACATATATAGACCTCAGGTAGACTTCATTTTCCACCAGGGATCTATCATTTAAATCTAGCGTCGGATAGCAAGCAGCTGGAAATGCGGATGTAAGTACATGGATTTTTGGGTCGACATTTGCATTACTCCTGTCTAAGACCTTTGCGGCCTTACGCCTTGGTTTTAGACATTGTATCAGTCACCATTTCAGCTCACCAGTGATGTCCTGTGGACTTCGTGGTATGCGGCTAGTGGAAACAAACTTCAGCAGTTCGTAACGGCCAAGCGTTTATACAAGATAAAGGTCCCAACCTAGTAGGCGGGCAAATCAGAAACTAGCCACTGAAAGACAGGAACACGCACGAGCATATAATACGCCAAGTTCTGGGCGCTGGCAGTCACATCACTCGGGAGCAGCACATCACCGCCCAGAACAGCGTTAGACAGCCTCTGGGTTACCCGCCTCGCGTTCTGCCTATCAGCAGATCGGTCCGTGACACAGCACCGGAAGGGTGGGGGTGTCTACCGTGGAAGCAATCGTACCTAGAGAGAAGCCCAACTCCGAAATCGAGCAGCACAATGAACAAAGTATCATACATAACGAAGCCTGTGGTGAATTCGGGTTTCACTTCAATTTCCCTCCCGCCCGCGTCCAATACTTTGCAGGAGCATCGTTACGACGCAGCCCACATTGATCCTTCGACGAAGAATCCGCCAGGGCTATCAAGGGTTCAAATGAGTAGAAGGGCCACGATTTGGCTCACCACATTCTCCGCCCGAACCTGAAGGCAGGAGTTCCCATAAACGGGTCATCAGGTGATACTTGCCCATTTGACAGCAGGTGGCATCCGGGATTAAATTGATCAGCATCGTCAGAATCAAGAGTGCGAAACATCTTCCTCAATGTGAGAATGTTGAATGTAAGGGGAATGCAACTCAACACCTTCGGGTCCCAGCGGGGCGCGCATTAGATGTCAGGTATCATGATAGCACCTGATAACGACGAGTCACTGGGGAGGATAACGGACACAAGAGTAAACTGGACAGACCTTTTGGGATGTAATGTCCATCATAAGTATTGCTTTTAATCCACAAAAACAGAAACGGCAGTATCTTTGATTGCGCACTCTAAATCAGCATCGACGCCGCCTTCTTCGTAGCTCTCGAAGAAGTCGGGTGCCTTCAAATAAATGACCCGAACTTGCATCCAATACTGTTCACAGCACAAGACTGCACGTACTTGGACAAATGCACCGCCAGCCGTTCAGAGGAACCATTCGGATTTGTGTAGAATACTCGGAATTGATTCACGAGCCTTCCGCAGATAAAGGTCCCTGTACCCTGCGGCGGTTTTTGGGTGCAAGTTCAAACCTACAAGGGATTCGGTTTACGGCAAGGGTCAAGGAATAATTGCCGAACACTTTGAACAAGGTATGAGAATCTTAGTAGAGAGTAAAGTATGAAAGGCGGTGCGTGGGCGGGAGAAACCCGAACTACCAGCCAAACGAGAAGCAGATCAAGTTCCATTTCCTAGGCATATGTGAGCCAATCTTGCAGGGACGGTGTCGGAGGTGTTCCCGATAATGATGAATCCGCAGGTAGTGACAAGCACAAGGGGTTGCCTGCTCCTGTGTATGGTGTCGTGGCGGGTTTCTGACTGTGGGGAAGCAACGATAGCATTCAGTTAACTGGACGTACTAGGCTCTCACGAACGGCATAAATTCGCGTGACGCCTCACGAGTCACGAGCATAAGCATGTACACTCTACGATGCAGGACAAGCCACTGTCCGTATGGGTGTCCCTATTTATTGAGATACAGCCCAACACTAGTAAACGGGGCTGGTAGAAACGCCTTCCAGTGAATAGTAAGTTGGCCTTCGAAGTCAAAACGAAGCTTTCGTACCTCGAAGCGCGGTGGCATTCCCTGCAGACACTTGCCAACACAGCTGGGTTAAAGCTAGCAAAGGGCAACCCGAAAGACACCTTTACCGAGGTTTGGTGCTCTGAAAATCAAGATTTCGCCTCTGACCAGCAGCAATGGTGGAGTGGATCAGCGTGGATCAGGGATTCGAGGAAAGTGGGGCCGCGAGGTCACCACTGTCGTTTCTCCAATCCGTGTCTTTCAACCAAAGGCGAAGGCAGCTGTAATGATATGTGCACAATAAGTGCGCAAGTCGAGTCAGTATGTTGTCAGGTGAAGAGATGCGATACCCCATGACAAATGTCACCATGATCATCTTGGATAATAACCACGTGGCGAGCTATATTTCTCACCCACTTGAACGTCTCTTTGTCTTCGACTATCTTATGCTCTTGAACTTGGGATATGGCGTCGCTACCGACAACCACATAGTCTGTATTCGCCGTCAATGAATACAAATGCACGATAAGGGTTCCCGTATCAAATAGCTGGGATTACTTAGTGTAACGCCCATGGCCCCATCCGTGACCAGTTTGATCGGACTACTTCTTGAGATCTATCTCTGTTCGCGTCAGTATTCTTTGGGACTCTGGGACTCCTTGGGTGCGTAACCACTGCTTACATATTGATGATGCGGCTCATCGCACGGCGCACTTGCATTGCGTCAGTCAAATACATTTTCCATCACACTCCAACTCACGGCCTCATCAGGGATACCTCGGCCGTAGGCCACGTCTGGCTTTCGGCAACCCACCAGCGTGGACATACTACCCTATATATCGTTTGGTAGGTTGACAGTGTAGCTCTAACTGCTCGTCAACTTGTGCCATCATTGCCACCGGTTTCTGGATAGTAACATGCCCCCCAGCTCAAGCGTAGGGCTGACGATCGACGAATCGACCACAGACCTGTTTATGAATGACATCAGCCTTTTAAGCAGCACCTCCATCTCTGGCATGGCCTACGGAATCATGATTACTCTTTATTCTCTCTGTGTATATTCTCTGTATCAAACCCTCCCCAGCTCCAAGTTAGATCGATCCAGGTGGCGACGTACCTGGTATCAACTTGCGTATATATCTATCATGTTTTTGCTGGGAACTCTTTTCGCCGTTGCCAATGCCTGGCGCGCGCTGCTACCTTACTTTGATGATCCTAGTTTGTTGGGTAGCCCTACGGGCTACACTGACAGTCTCTGGAGCGACTCAATATCTCGCATGGGGACCGCCAGTTTCATTATATCAAATTGGATGGGAGATGGTTTAGTGGTAAGTTTTCTTTGTTATTGCTTCCAATAATCTAAGCAAACCCGCTTTCTGCGAAGCTTTGGCGGCTCGCAGTCCTTTACCATGGTTCTCGGTATCGGATATGGGCAATTGCCCTTCCGTCGATTATGTACTTCGGTATCATCGGTGTGTTTTTCGACCTCTCCTATGACGTATCTAAATTTAATAACTATGTCTCAATATCTACACGGCCACCTGCCGAATATATACCCAAGATATTTGAAAATAGAATTATTAGACCAATATATCATAAATATTGAGCGCATAGTTTTCGCGCCATATCAAGCCGACAAATTTATTAATTATCTTCTCGATCCACGGGAGCAATGATAGGATAAACATCTGAATTATATCTCACGGATATGATTGACACATCGACGAGATGTTGATCCGTTGATCCGGAATCTATACCTCCCAGGCAATATACGCTATACATAGGTCCGACCATATGTCCACGATGTTTACAGCTTATATATGTCGGATATCTGAGCCAGGGTATAC